>MDKJ01293534.1:0-13807 GCA_005239525.1 Nicotiana knightiana | reverse complement strand
AAGTTTTTTAGCCTATAGGATCATTTCATACAATACTTTGTAACTCCCTCAAGTCGGGGTGTCTCTCATATTATTAACGCATGGACTATCATCTCCCTACTACCCAATTACTATCTTTAAGTTGTTACTTAAATGATCTAGTAGTTTCTAGCTTGTTCCTTATGCGTGCTCTACCCGTCCCTTACCTATGGCCTTGGAGGTATTAGGACCTCTATTTGGGATAGTTCTAGACCAGCCCATGTCACTTAAAATGTGAAATCTAGGCGACAAACAAAAAATAAATAGGACTTTCAGATAAGGAACAAATATGGGGTCACATTGACCTCCGCACAGACAACAAAAAGCACGCAATTGAATCAACAAACTTTATTAACTTTGGAATCCTATAGGCAGGACATCAGAGGAGTCTCATGTGGACCCTAGGTAGTGCTCACACTGGGGTGGTTGAGAATCTAAGGGACTAGAAGTGGGGTTTTAAAATCAGTACATGAAAGGGAGAATGGGCAGGTTTTAAAACAGTTGGATTTCAGAAGAAACATGATTCAGAACATAAGTTGCAAGCAGAACTGTACCAAGAAAAACAAACATAATTCATGCTCAAACACATAGCTCAAATAAATTGAAGTCTAGTTAAGTTAAATACTCATGCTAGCACTTAAGACAATCATGGCTTAATCACAGAAGCAATTACACAGCAACAGTTAAACTGGCCAAACACATGACTTAAACAGACAAGGCACATGAGTTAAGCAACAAACTGATTGATTACATGTTTATTGAATCCTGAGGAATGCAAAGTTCAGAATAGGTGTAAGATTAGTGCATGAAACAAATCAAACCTTAGGCTAACTTATAAGAAGATTCATATTATTCAAAACAACTTAATCCTAAATTAACAGTGTCACTCAATGGGATCATAGAATCATGTGAAGGATAAAATCATACTGGGAATTAAAGTATGCTAGTCGAGTAAAGCATGAAGAATGAAATTACAAAGGGTTCAGGCATACCAATTAAGTAGGAAAGCAAGTAAGTATTCCACAATAGTTAAGTTCCAGAATAACTTGGCCTTGACTTTCAGTCAGCCAAAACCAGAGACAATTGGCACAGAATCAGAACAAGAGAGCTTAAGTTTTTGAGAGAGTATGAGAGTTCCAGTCTCTAAGAGGAGAGGGATAAGGGGTTTAAATAGAACGGAATTAAGTAGAAAAATAACTGAACCAATCAAGCATACATAAATAAGGAATGAAAATAAGTCGGGGTTCAATCAATTAACAGTCATAACAACGTGTAATCAGGCGAGTACCACTTAAAATAAGGAAAGTATCAATTAACAGGCAGTCTCAAAGAAAATAAGATAAGAAAATGATGGAAGCATGGTAGGTTGAATGTAAACAAGGAAAACATGAACATCATACGAGAAAGGTAAGAGTAAACGAAATCAGTAGAAGATTTCAAACCCTAGAATCGGTAGTAAAAAATAAGGTACTTAAGGTAGACAAGAGGATGTTCAAAAGGAGAACCATAAAATCAGCACAAATATCACATAATAAACCTGTACATGAGTCTTATTCAAAAACAGAATCGACCTATATTTGATTCAACTAAGATCAGAAAAACCTTAATTTTAAGTAAACACAAATTGATAGAGCAATAAAGGCAAATGATCGTTTGTTTAATAAAAAGAAGATAGACAGAGAGTTATGAAAGAAAACATAAGATTCGAACCAAATCTGGTTCGATTAAAGAAGGTTAAAAACCCTAGTTTTAGGTAAGCCCCATAAAATCGGCAGAATGGGTTAGGTTGTATTGGGTTGGGGCCAGGTCCGAAATTAATTAGGAAAGGGGCTAGATTTTTAATATCTAATTAAACCCGTAAAATAATTTATAAAAATAACTAATAAATAAAAAAATGTCATTTGTGCATGAAAAAATGATTTAAATAATTAATTAACATTATAAAAATATAAAAAGTCATTTTCCTATGTCAATAATGTAATTATGCATATATGTGGATATTATTGTGAAATATTACAATTATAGCCTAAAGATGCAAATATAATTATACATAAAATGTTTAAAGCTTAATATGAAGATAAATGATAAAAATTAAGTAATAAATCATTATAAAATTGTTTGTGATGCAATTAATGATTATTTAGATAATAAAATTCTGGAATAAATTGATTAAAAGCCTTTAAAAATTATGAAAAAATACTGGTTGATGCTCATGCACTATTTGAAAGTATATACATATTTACAAAATATATATGAGAAAAATTGGGTATCAACACCCTAAGTCCAAAATTCATTAAATAAGCATCTGAAACACACCCGAGTCCCCCGGAACCTTAACCAAACATACCAACCAATCGTAAAATACCATACGAACTTAGTCGATCCCTCAAACCATATTGTACAACATCAAAAACATGAATTATGCATGGATTCAAGCCTAAAGAACTTTGAATTTTCCAAATTCTACCAACGACGCCGAAACATATCAAACCTTGTCAGAATAACTTCAAATTTTATGCACAAGTCAAAAATGACACTAAAAACCTACTCCAACTTCCGAAATTCCATTCCGGGCTCGATATCAAGATTTCCACTGTCGACCAAAATCGCCCAAAATCCAACTTTCGCCAATTCAAGCCTAAATCTACTACGGACCTCCAAATCACATTTCAGACACGCTTCTAAGTCCAAAATCACCTAACGGAGCTAACAAAACCATCGGAATTCAAATCCGAGGTCGTTACACACAAGTTGGCATCCGATCGACTTTTTCCAACTTAATCTCCCAAATAAGAGACTAAGTGTTTCAATTTGTTTCAAAAACTCAACATGAATCCTACGACAACCAACATGGCAGAATAATATATGGGGAAAGCTGTTAATGGGGGATCGGGGATCTAACTCTCAAAACGACCAGCCGGGTCGTTACAGATCTATTTTGGAGAACTTGCACAATTAGACAACCCAACACAATACATCACACTAACATAGCCATATTTTGTAGTGCATATTACATAGTCTATATTATTTTTGCAACAATATTTATACACTCTTACACATTGTTATACAATATTTGTTTTCCAATATAAGCATGTAGCTAAGAACCCTGTATAAAACATAAAATAATGTATAAACATGTATCAATCTTGTATATAAAGTTTTATAACAATGCATAAAATATATAAAGATGGCTCGATATTAAGCTTTCGTCCTGCCAAAAGCAAGGGATATTACAATTTATATGACAAAAAACAATAACACTATTTATATAGGAGATTGCCAGTCCCTTATCCTGAAGAAAGCTAAAAAGCAATTTTTGATGAGCCTGCGTAGTATTAGGTAATTGGTTAGGTAAGATTGACCAAAGCAACAAAGACATCGGCCACCTAGTAAAAAATCAACAGTCGATGAAGAAAAATGCTTCAACTATGGACATCCCAGTGGGCCCCCCTCACATCAGGTTTTCGAGAAAGAAGGAAAAAGAATTGCTTTTAACTTCATATAAACCCTTTTCTCTGTTCTAGGTCCTTTCCTCACTGAGGACCATGGGCCAATAATTTCCGGTTTGGAAGGCCCTCGGAAAAAGCGATAGAGCAAGAAAGAAAGAAACAAAGGATCAAAACATCACGAGCCACATGCAAATGAAAAGAGATGATAGCCAGAATTGTATTGAGGCTGCAGCAACAAGAAAACAACAAGAGCACATCTCTCCCAGAAAGCAAGACGAGATCGCCACTTCTCTTAGTAATGAACTCGTGGACATCCAATAAAGAAAATACGGAGAGATTACTAGAATTTACATTAATTTTCCTAAAAAAAGAGTTTCTACTATAGGATCCAAGAAAGTAAAAAATTTAAGTTGATTAATCACTAAAACACAAAGGAAAAAATGCCACCTTCCTTGAAATATATACCGTAAGAAAACAAAGAACATTTTGGCTTCAAGAAGTTTGATTTTTAGGTGTTTAATTTACGTGAGCAATTCAAAAATTGTCATTGCTCGAGGAGGTTACTGTTTGAGTAACACAAAACACCAAATACTCTCTTAGAAGGTAATGTCCTCCACCACTTAAATTTGGCGGGGAATGTTCGGGAATACAAGTGATCTCGGTCAAATCCACACCACAATTAAGTAGCGAGGCGGACGATGCAATAATAAACCCAACAAAGGTCGGGACCGATCCACAAGGAGTTAGAATATGGGATTAGGTGTATATCTAGGTTGATTGTAAGTTTTGGCTCAAATTGCACTCCCACAATGTTGATTGATGTTCTACTTCTACTTTGTTCTATTGTATGCAAGTATAAAACTAAAGGACAATATTTTTTGTTTTGAATTATTTTTCAATTGTTAAAGGGTCTAGGGTCGTGACTTGTATCTAGGTGGTTTCTAATGGGTTGTAAACTCCATGGAAAGTTTAATTAGTTGGGGTCGTAATATAGCAATCACTTCCGATTACTAACTCTATACCTCTCGGTAGTTTGAGTGATTTTGCCCACTTTGGCTTTCTTAAGTCCAAATGGGTATTTGCACAATACAAGTGATATTAGCTCAAGTCAGGTATTACAATCTCTAGATTCAACCCTTTAATATGGGCTATCAATTTCTTGAGTTCACCCCAATTCCTTGTTACCCAAGTTTTCCTAGACTTAGTCCCTCTTTCTTAAGTAGAGACTAAGTCAAATAGGCATGAATAAATATTTGCAGCCATTAATTCTTGAGTTCTAGCAAGAACTAGGCTAAATATCACTAACTCAATCACAAACAAGCCCTAAATAAACACCCATCAAATACCCACTTTTAGCTACTCATTAAAAATATATAAATTAAAAAATAAATAAAGATAGAATCCATAATATTTGATTATGGGGTGAAAATCTAGTATTTGAAGATAAATCTAGTACAAAATTACTAAAAGCCGTAAAGAAAAACGAAACAGGTGCTTTTACAAAACCAATTTTTTCCTAAAAATGGCAAAAAGTCCTATTTATACTAAGCTGAAAACATCAGACAAAAATGCCTCTGCGGAGGTTGTGCAGCCGCATAATTCTAAGTGCGGCCGCACATATGGATTGAACTGGGATCTGGACTTTAATCTACGGACCACATAAAAGTGAGTGCGGCCGCACAAAAATCGTGCGGACCGTATGTCTTCACTTTGTAGTCTTTGAATCTATTTTTATGTAGTCTACATAATATTAATCGCAGCCGCATACTCGATTCTGTGGCTGCATAAAATTCATGCGGTCCGTACAACTTCAATTCGAGGTTCTCTGAATCCATTCCTCTGTTGTCCGCATAATAGAATGCGGCCGCACACTGACTTCTGTGGCCGCACAATACTTGTGCATTTTGCACATCTTTACTTGCTCAAACTTCCAAGTCTCTGAACCTCTCTTCTGCGGCCGTACTAGAATTATGCGGTCCGCACACTGTGAAGCTGAAGTTGTCAGGGTTTCTTTATTGTTCGCGACCGCACACCGAATTGTGCGGTCCGCACTCTAAGCATTTTTACCCTGGTTTTGTCCTTGTCCAGTTTTGACTCCTTTTTGAGTTGATTTTCACTTTCTTGGTTCATTTCCCAATATTCCTACAATAAAGCTCATTTCATTAGTTCTCGGGATACCTTTAAGCATTTTTGAGCTAAAACTCTAGTAAAAAGGGGCAAATAAGCGGTCAAAATTTCTACTTATCAACTCCCCCAAACTTAAGCTTTTACTTGTCCTCAAGAAATTAAGGCAATTCCCACCTCCATTAGAAAAAAAGATATTTCAGTTGTCCTAAGTTAAATCAAAACATAAATCAATTGGGACCAACAATTACCCATACACTCATGAATCATTAAAAAGCCTACGATTTGAAAATTGAAGCACAAATGGCTCTAATGTGACACTTGAGCATCAAGGGTTGACTTTGATCATCTAGGAAGCTCGCACTTTCATGAAAGTCGCTGTGGATCCCAAACTCCTTCTCCTATAATTTTCGGAAGCTCATCTCACTCACGAATGAAGAGTTCAAAACAATGAATCGAGGAAGTTTCGCTCATCACTCTCAAAAGAATGTCACAAGCCCGGATCTAAGTACCATATGCTTGCCCCTCATGTAGATCACCATTAATGTAAGCTTGATAGGCTCGAAATGACATAGGACTTTTTCGGCATGTAATGAAGGGTTTTGGATCAAGGAGGGTAATAACGGATTGGAATTGGTTCATCTTTCCTTTAGCACTTCATATTTTATTTTTGGCTCATACTTTGCCGACTCTTTGAGTCATTTTCTTTTCCCTTAGGGGGTTAGAGAGACTTGAAATTACTCTTCCTCTTCCATGCTAATCATGATCTCCTTCCTTGTTTTTCCCTTGCTTCACATTTCTTCTTTCCTTCTTTTTTTGCATCTTTTCAACCCTTTCACATTATTCACTTTATTTTTGTTTTTTTTCTTTGTTATTCCTTTCTTTTTCTTTGCCTTTTCCTCTTTTTCATTTCTTTTGTCTTTTTGTGCCTTGAAACTATCTTTAAACTCCTCGTATCTCCCCCAAACTTATGTTCTTGTCACTTGAATCACGTGAGTGCTAAAGAAAAGTCGGGCACCAAGAGAGAGTCATTATAAAACAGTTAACGGATTGTAATGTGGTTATTAAAAAGAAATGCTATAGGCTCAAAAGAATTTTCCGGCAGGAACCCCGAATGCTCATTTTGCGGGGTTTAACTTCAGGTTGTACTTCCGCAGTCTGTCGAAGAATTTCCTCAAGTCTGCTATATGATTCATGGCCTTCTTGGATTTAATGATGACATCATCCACATACACCTCAATCTCTTTATGTATCATGTCATGAAAGATAGTAGTCATGGCCCTCATGTAGGTGTCCCCAACGTTCTTTAGGCTGAACGACATCATATTATAACAGTACACCCCCAGGGTGTAATGAAAGCGGTTTTCTCAACGACCTCCCCGTCTATCCAAATCTGATGGTAACCGATGAAAAAATCTACAAAGGACTGGAGTTCATGTATGGCACAACTGTCGATTAGGATGTGTATGTTTGGAAGTGGGAAATCATCCTTGGGCTGGCTCTGTTAAAATCCTGATAATCGACACAGAGTCTAACCTTCCCGTCCTTCTTCGGAATTGGCACGATGTTGGATAACCAGGTTGGGTATTCCACTACCCTGAGGACCTTGGCCTTAATTTGCTTAATAACTTCCTCTTTGATTTTCAGGCTTGAATTTCCTGAGTTTCTGCTTCACTGGTGGACACATTGGGTTTGTGGGGAACTTCTGGGCCACAATAGATGTACTTAATCCAGTCATGTCTTCGTACGACCATGCGAATATGTCCTCATACTCTTCAAGAACTGTGTATACTCTTCTTTTTCTGACGGGGACAAGTGAATGTTGATGTGGGTCTCCGTGACAATTTCGAAATCTACTAAGTTGATTATTTCAGTCTCGTACAGGTTGGACTTAGGCTTGTTCTCAAAGTCCTCCACTTCTCCGACAATTTCCTCAGGTATGACATCCTCTTCTTCTGAATCACTATCCTTTTGTTGTGTTGCCTCATTACATATCACGGTTGCCGGTTCATCGATATAGGAAATAGTAATGCTGTATAGATAAAGATATGAGAGAGGATAGGTAATGGTAATCATTAATTCATTGAAAGTGTCAAACAAATGTGGTTTTCAATAATTAAAACAGCGTTTCATAATATTAGAAATATTATTTTAAACAAAATGCAGAAAGGGAAATCATCATTCAGAAAAATAAAATAATGTTGTTCAGCCTTGCTACCCCGGGACTCGTCGGGCCATAGATGGTCTGACACTCCAATTCTTGAGGAATGATCCTCGTTCCACAGCTCTGATGGTAGGGCCTTCCTCCTCCTCCTCCTCAAAAATTACACAGTGATCCATGTCATCATCTTCCAGGAACAGGTTCCTCAAGGAGGCCAATGCTTCTTCCTCCTCTGATCCCCATATGATATCGACTTGCTGGAAGGTCTGACTCAGGTGCGGTACAAGCTGCTCAAGTGGATAGTAAGGACCACTCCATGATGGTGACCAGTCTTGATACTCTTGCTAGGTGTATTGATATCCTAGTCCAAAAATGGTACTATTGTGCTTTAGCTATATTGGTTTTGAGATACCCTGAAGATTTTTGCCAAGACCCTTGCCGGTTTCATATCCACTCCATGCTAGTATACTTTCTATCTTGCTACTCCACCACTTATCTTTCTCGATCGCGTTGACCCTCTCGATATGATGATAAGTCTCTCCCCTAGCTTTCTTCTATTTCAACCATTGGGATTGTCTGACGGGTGTAAATAGGGTTGCTCCTGTCTCCATGGATAATCACTTCTTGGTGGTTCCGCTCGAACTTCACTGCCTGATGCAAAGTTGATGCTACAGCCCTAGCGGTATGTATCCAGGGTTGTCCCAACAACAAATTGTATGATGCTGATATATCCAGCACATGGAACTCGACATCAAACCATGTAGGCCCCATCTGTAGATAAAGATTGATCTCTCCAATGGTAGCCCTCTGAGACCCGTCAAATGCCTTCACATTCATAGTCCCTTCTCGTATTTCATACAGGCCTTTGCCCAACCTCTTCACTGTTGTCAATGGGCTAATATTGAGACTGGATCCTCCATCTATCAGAACTCTGGCAATGAAATTGTCCTCATATTGCATGGTAACGTGCAGTGCCCTGTTATGATTCAAAACCCTCGGGTGGCAGCTCATACTCGTGGAAGGTGATTTTGTGACTTTCCAGCACCTATCCCACTATATTGGTCATTTCCCCGCCAGTGATGTTGTTAGGTACATATGCCTCACTTAACACCTTTAAGAGAGCATTCATGTGCGCTTCTGAATTCTGTAGTAGTGACAAGATAGATATATGAGCAGGAGTATTGTTCAAATTATTGTTGACTGAATACTCCCTTGCTTGCACTTTCCTCCAAAGATCATCCGGGCCTGTTTCAATAACGGGCAGTCTGTTAAAAGCCTGCTTACTGGATTCTCCCAAATGCTCTGGTGTATAGACTCTTCCTGTTCTGGTCATTCCTTGCGCAACGTCAGATTCTTTTATTTTGGTCTTTCCTTTTCTTCTAGCTTCGGCCACATAATCCCAGGGTACAACCTTGGTATCGAAAGGCGGTGTGGTTGACACTGTCACTGTGAAATGTGTGGCTACTTCCACTTTGAATGGAACAAGCGCAACTACGGGGGATGCTATCTCAAATTCAAATGGAACTGATGCAGCTACCTATACCTCCATTGGCGACTGTATTTGTACTATAATAGGATTGAGCGTGACTGCGGTTTTTTTTGGATTGACACCCTCTTTGATAAGTCCAATTGATCCCTCGGGATCCCATTCCTCATCGGTCTCTATCACATTGATACCTTCACCCCTATGATCTGGGTGGGGGTTGTTGCGGATGTTGGATGTAGATTCTTTTTCCTGAATGACCTCATTATCAATCAAGATCTGGATCTTATCCTTCAGTGTTCGACACTAGTCAATGGTGTGCCCTTTCATGCCAGAATGATATGCACATGTCTTATTTGGGTTGACCCATTGGGATGAATTCTCCACGGTCACAACAGGGATAGGAGTGACATAACCAGTAGCCTTCAACCTTTCATACAGCTGGTCAATGGGTTCGGTAATGGTGGTGTATTGTTTAGGCGGTCTGCAGTCAAAGTTAGGCCGAGGTCTTGGGTAGTTTGGACGAGTTGGAGGTGACTGAAAGTGAGAGGGTTGGGAATTATATATGTGATAAGCGGTGGCTGGTTGGGAATATCTGAGAGGTGATGGTTGATATGTGGGTCCCGCATATTTCTTCTTCGATATACCCCCTGACTACAATGCTTTATTTGTGGCTTGCAATGCCTCAAAGTTTGTCACTATACCGCTTTTAATGCCCTCTTCAATCCTTTCTCCGAGTTTGATGATATCGGAGAACTTATGGTTTTCAATAACCATAAATCTTTCATAGTACTGCGGATCCTGTGCTCTGACGAAGAACTTGTTCATTTGTTCCTCGTCCAATGTCGTCCTGACTTTGGATGCTTCTAACCTCCATCGAATGGCATACTCGTGGAAGGTCTCAGTGGGCTTCTTCTTTAATTTCTGAATGTAGAAGACATCCGGCGCATTCTCTGTGTTAAACCTGAATCTGTCCATGAAGTCGGACGCCATACTCACCCAGTTGGCCCACTTCTTAGGATCATGGATGATGTACCAGGATAAAGCATCTCCTGTAAGACTCCTCATGAAAAGCTTCATTCATATCCTTTCATCCTTTCCAACCCCTACAATATTGTCACAATAAGTCCTTGGATGAACCCTGGGATCACCTGTTCCATCAAACATTTCAAACTTGGGAGGTTTGTAATTCTCCGGCAGTTCTACATCTGGCTGTATGCATAGGTCTTCATAGTTCAGACCTGCTATCCCTTTGCCTCCTTCGATGCCTTGAACCCGACTTGTCAACTTCTTGAGCTCTTCAACAAGGTTCTTAATGAGAAGGTCCTTCTCAGTGGATTCTGGTGTAGAGGATACAGGCTGAGTGGAGTAAGGTAGGGTTTCCACATATATAGGGTTATTTTGGTGACCGGGAGTTTGGGTATAATGGTGATTATTGGGGGAGTTCTGGGGTTCGGGAATGATTTGTGGGGTATTTTGTGGAGTATGGTAGGCGTTTTGTTAATATTGTAGAGGGATAGTTTGATTCTGTGGTGGGGTTGTGTAATGGTGAGGTGCAGGAGGATTTTGTAGGCGCTTGTTGGGTGTGTTTTGCAGTGGTGCGGGGTTCTAAGTGTTTGAATGTTTACATCTAGGATATTGAGTGTGAGGGATAGATTTTCTAAGCTCCGGACCTGCTCGAGCTCACCCTGGAGTTCTAGTATTTTCTGCTCAAGTCGTGATACCACATCATTTGGGGCCTGAGTACCTCGGCCATCAGAAGCTTCTGCATGTTCAACATGTGTGTTGTTGTCTTTCTGGTGTCGTTCAAATCATCCATCTTTGCTTTCCCTTTTCCTTTTGGTGGACTTGGAGGAGGAGAAGGTGGAGGGCCCCTCGGTCTAGTATGATAAGCTGATGATGCCAGTATTCATGAACCAACCTTTGAGGAATGGGAATAATCAAAAGAAAGAAAGAAAAACAAAAGGTAGCCAAGTCAGTAAGAGTTCTGAAAAGAATATTTGTAATATTTAAACACATATTGCGGAATGTAAATTCGTGTCCTATTTTGGGAGCCTCGTTGTGCCCGAGGTAGACCTAGCGACAAGTTTTTTTGGAGAACTTAGATGCAAACAAAGGCCTCATTTCATTAAAAAAAATAGATGAATCCTAAAACGACACTAAGATAATAAAAGATAAATCACTACTGGCACTTGGCCTTATTACATTTGGAGAAGCAAATAAATCTAATCTACTTGGTCCCAGAAGGAACTTCCCTGGGCTTGATCTTTCTGACTCCATCAATCAAGTCCCCCAGTTCGCGCATTCCCAACAACAGGTATACCCTCGCTAGATGTCCTCCTTCGCTTCCCTCAGCATTCTGGCAGTCGGCGATTCTTTTCCTTATTTTTTCTCCCAGCTCCATCAAACCCTGCTCCAGATATTCTACCCTTTCATTGGAGGTGATAGTCATTTTCCTCCATTCCTTGATTAATCTCTTGTCTGTCTCGTGTATCTCCTGATGTTCGGCCTCGGAGTCATGAACCCTCTTGTGCAACTTGTTGTATTTAACTTGGGTTTCTGCATCTTCGTCTATGAACCTGTTTCCTCGACCAATTCCTGGCTCAACTTTCCCAGCTAAGTTTTCCTCCAACCATGTCGGATAAAAGGGTGCATGTCCCGCATGATACCTGTCCGTATCGATGGTGTCATTCTCCATAATAATCTTTGAGTGCCACATATGCTGAGCTTGACACTTGTAAGGGATGTCATCATCCTGAAAATCTACCCGGAAATGACTTATCTTTGCGACCCGTGGTATGATCTGCTTCCTGCCTGCCTGCCTCATAACCCTGATGGGAACATATGGGTATATTCCCCTTAACCCGATCAACACTAAGTGAGGAGATTCCCTTGACCTGGTGATGAACTCGTCAGTAGGGAACCATTCAAACATCCACTGAACCTGATCCTCAGTCAAATTGTCGAAGAACTCCACCCATTCCTTAGCACTCTCTGGTTGAGAAAATATGTCCGGAATATAAGTCATCCGTTTAGGGTGATGGAAGGCAATATGGTCATTCCATGCCCTTCGTGGAAACTCCTGGCGATATTCACCCTTTTGGAGATGCTCCATTAACCACAACTCCAGCAACAAATTGCAGCCCTCGAAATGTTTGGACCCTTTCTGGCAGTGGTCTAAGGCCCGATAGATATCAGCTATAATCATAGGTACTATGCTATATGTCTGTCTCTTGATTCCTTCCATTAGAGTCTTGGTGGCCATAGCCAGTCTAGTGTGAATTCTTTCCCTTTTCATTGGGAACACTATAATACCCAAGAAGCAAACAATGAACACGAAAACTCTGCGGTGAATATGACCTAAGGAAGTGATGGAAAAATCATTATGGAAAATACGGTAGGACTTGCTATGACCATATCTCTCATACAAGTAGTCAAATGGTATATAAGATTTCTTTAAGCACTCCAAATCGACGTTCTTTTTCAGACCCGTCATTTTTAGAAATCCCCTACCAATGCGATTTTCCGGTACCAATAGCCCAGGGCTGTCCCAAGGTAGCCCAACAAATCCCCCAATTCTAGGAGCGGGGTCATTCCTATATCCCGGAAGCGGAACACTGATCTTTCACGATCCCAAAACATGGTTGCAGCTTCTATCAACATGTTATTTGGTTGGATGTCTAACAGAGAAGGCAAATTTCCCAGGACCTTCTTCACATGTTTTTTGCCACTTGAAGAAATATCTCCCCCAACAATCTGGTAGCAGTGGTGGTATACTACGGACCATGCCGAACCTGGGGACCTCGTGCCTCATTTTCTGCAAAACAAATAAGGTTAGACCATTTTCCCCTCCATATTCGACTATTTATAGATCCATGATTAGCATATTGGCATTTAGTTCTCCAAAATTAATGCACAAAACATGGTAGCGTCCGTTGGGATTATGGAAATCCCGGTGGACCTTTGGGTAAGGTTTGTCTTAAAGGGTTATTATGTGGACAACATATTAAACCGGCTAGGTTTGACCATGATGCATGTACGGTTATAGTCAGAGTAAGGTTGCTATGGGGGTCTAGACTGGTACCCTCAAGCGGACAACTTGAGGGGGAAAGGCACGGATCCGCCGATTGCACCGTTGATTGACTAGTTTTACCGCAAATAAGCCTTTCTGAATTTAAAGGGTGATATATAGGAAGAGCGCAACCACTCATCAAGAATTGCTATAGGAATGATTACGCACGAGTGGAATATGATGTTGAGCATGATTTATGCAGCAGTAAATAGCATGTTTTCACGTATTTGCACGTTAGGAAAATAATAAATGCGGTATTTAATAATTGAAAGACATTTAAGAAAGGAAAACAAAGAAATAAGGCAGTTTCTGCAGTAAAGGAAATCATAAATGCTCAAAACGGGAAATTATATTCACATAAGGGGAAAGGGAAAGGGTGCACACGTATTAACAAAAGAAGCATGCTTAAGATTAACTTACAAAAAACAAGTTTGTTATGGTAAAAGCCTAAATTCCCCAGCAGAGCTGCCATGCTGTCGCCCCCCCCCCCCCTTTTCCCC
>ML395311.1:145714-168642 GCA_005239525.1 Nicotiana knightiana | reverse complement strand
GAGATTTCACCCCAAAACTTGTCTTGTCTTGTTCTTCATTATTTCTTAGCATTCTATCAAATATCATAAAGAATATATCTCAAACATCAATTATCAAAACAACAACATACTAACAAATTTTGCAACTAAGAAGAAGAAGAAACTCTTTTTGGATATCAGTTATATTTTTTTTATCAGTTAAACTTTTTTTTAAGACTGTACAAATTCAATGGGTGGTGCAAAAGTGTGTGCCATATGAAGATTTTACTTATTTTCTAACTTAGTTTTTTTATGGTTTGTTAAAAATTTATCTAAAACTCCTTTTTGTGATTGTATTATATTTTTAACCTTTTTTTTAAACGATTTTTGAGCAACTCGGTCTATATTTTTTAGTTGACATATTAAATCCTAATATATAAAAAGGCTATATATATATATATATCTACCAAGTAAAAATATCAAAAAATATTTAAATAAAAAATAGTAAAAGCTAGAACAATAGAACCTGTTCTAGATGTCGATGATTCACTGTTTCAATTTGTTCTTTGCACTTTCGAGAATGAACAAAAAAAATATGCAATACTTTGTTTGATACATATCATCATGCTTTGAGTTTTGACTGAAAAAGATTTTTTTTTTAAAATGGGGAAAAGAAGTATAGTAAACTTTGTCAAAGAAAAAGCAGAGAAGCAGATGGTGTTGCTTTCATTACCTAATTTACCTCATAGTTTATGTCATTTATATATCCATAAATTGTCTTTCCTTTTTTATCAAAATTTTGTAGTACTTTCTATTTTAATTTAATATTTTAAAGGGCAAATACCTAGATAGCTCTCTTTAAAGTTGGCACAAATTGTAAGTTAGATACTTAAACTTGGCTAGTGAACATATAAATACTTCTACTTGGAAAAATTTATCTTTTAGACACCCGTGTTTTACCTGGCAAATTGCGCATCTCACACTCGATATTGAGCAAGTGAAAGTCTTCTAACTATACTGACTAAATTAAAAATTAAAAAACAAAATTTTGGGGAAGAAAAAAAAAAGAAACTTAAAACAAACAATCAAATACATAAAGCTTGAAGCAATATTAATTATTAATTAAGTTGACATTTGCAGTTAATACCATTTTTATTCTGGGCAGCTAGACAACAAATGGAGCAGAGCTCTTTGTGAGAAGCTCTTCTACAAACGGATCCTCTGTTTTTTGCAACCTCTATCCCTTGTAAATTGTTATCATTTCTAATATTTTTCCGATCTTGTACTACCAAACATTTATTAATTAAAAAGTGTTGGTCTCGTAACTGTTTTGGACACCTTGCCTTTTACTTGGTTAGCTCTCTAACATTTGGCCAACAGATAATTATTCATGTTTTTGCTCCATTATATTTTTATGCATCGGGCTTTCCTGCCTGAAGATTGAGCATACATATCTACATTGTTATATATTAGCTACCACAATCCCGTCTAACATCGTCACATTGTCACTTCACCTTCGTACTTTTTATATTGTTTCTTACTTCTTATCTTACAACTCTAACTCTTTATAATACTTCTTATTTACAAAACATTATAGTGCAAGATTGTTAAGATATTACATAAAACTTTGTGAATATTGATACATTTTGACTCAGATTCAGTCCATTGTTCCAAAAAAAGAAAAAAGTGTGTTAAATTAGTTTTTACTTTGAAAATGGTATTAACAATTATATCTAATTTGTGGTTTTAAAAATATGTGATTTATTTCACTACGAGTTAATAATCAAGAAGTAATGAATGTAAGTAAGGAAAATGAGGTAAGCAAACCAAAGTTGTCACAAGACTGGGGCCTCGAGCTCACTGGAATCGGGGCCCTCGAAATCGGATAATAGCAATAAATGAAGAACACTAAATAAGGAGCAATAAAGCTGAGAGACAGTGTTGAGCACGAAAAAAGCAGATAATGTTCTATTGCAGTAAGAATGTTGTGTATATTCATCCCCCTTACAAAATGATAAGGGTCCCCTTTATATAGGAGAAGAGAATCCCAACATAGTACATGTCCAATTATGACAAAGAATTGCTATTGGTACAGCTGTATAACGGCTTAGTACGGGCTTGTACTATCTCTTGCAGACCTTATCAACTCTAACCACGTGTCCTGGGGAGTTTCCCACATTTCCATGACGACCATCGATTTTTATACCACCTCGAGGTATGCTGCGATGAGCCTTCGATATACTCTCTCGAGGGATGCACCTCGGGGACGAACTTCAGATTCTGGTTCGAGCCTCTCGAGACCGAGCTTGGAACACCATGGAGGCATCAGACTTTCCCGATTTTGACCGTATACAGATAGTCCCCGCGTTTCTTAGAGTGAAATGATAAGAAACAATTTGAATTCTTTGACTCTTCAATGTCTCCATCACAACGTCAGTTACGTCATGCAGACGATTGATGTTCAAAAGTCACGCTTGCACGGTTCTTAAAAAGCTTCGAATCTATTACGGTGGTTGGCCGTCCTTTTGTCTTCTCCAACACGCATAACTGGCCCCTATAAATATCTCAATCCTTCATTCCTTAAACCTTTACTTTTCACCACCTCTTCAGATCTTCAACAACTCTTCTGACTTCTTTCTAGTGTTCATCTCTCAACCAATTTCTTCCTTTTCTCCTGAAATTTCACAGCAAAAATGACAAAGACCTCTAAAACCGTTCTCCAAGATGAGAAAGCCCCTTCATCGTTACGCTCGTCTAAGAGCAAAGCAGTAGTGACTCCTCGTACTGAGGAGTGCATCCCTGGACCTTGCGAAACGTCCTCTGATTTCAAAGTCGACAAACCTTCTTCGAAACCGGGGAGATGTGAACCTGTGTCCCGATACATTAGCCTGATAATTGAAACTGAGAAAGCGAAGGCTAAATACCTTTTGAAGTCGAGGGGATGCCTTTCACCCTCGACCAAATCCATCCCTCATTTTGGCGGATTGTCATTTTGCTCTGATTCTTCGTGAGAAAAGTCGAGGGGATGCCTTTCACTCTCGACCACCTCATTAGGTTGTACAGCCCCCGTCTCTATCGAGGCGGGTTAATAAAACTTCAGCGAAGGGCTACCAAGGGGATGTTCTCAAGCATAGATGAGGACAAGGATCGAGGATGGATGGGCCTGTTCGTTCGAGTTATGACTTCCGATCTAATCCCGACCGAGAAAATGCTATTTTCCAAGAAATGGAACATGAAGCGTAAGTACAGGTCCACTTTTAGCTTCCATTTATTGTTTTGTTCCCTTCATTTTCTCATCGATATCCTTTTTCATGATGTAGCGGTTGCTTGGATGCCTGGTGCAATTCTAAATCTCGAGAGATGGGTTCGAGACCTGGCCTCGACTTCTTCGTACACTGAGCGCTCATGGCGCGATTTAGAAAAGGGCCGATGGGAGGCCAAAAATCATGGTAAGATTTTTTTCATGTGTATAGTGACTTTATCAAGATGTTCTTCTCATACTAACTCAATTTTCTTGTATACAGGCCCGGGAAAAGATGCGGTCATGAGGCTCCCGTCTGGTGAGGAGGAGACTTCGACCCCCGTCCCGAAACCGGTGAAGGATAAAAAGAGGAAAAGGCCCTCAACCTCCGAGGGTCCCAACAAGAATAATCTAGCTCGTTAGTCGAAGAAAGACACCATCGCCTTGCCTGCAAAGGTGCTTCAGCGGCTAAGAGAGGAAGAAGAAGAAGAAGAAGACGACGGCTCCAAACTGGTTGCCCGAGTGAAGAAGACCATCGAGGTCCCAAAGGCCGCTGAGTCGGTGGTGGTTGAAGAGATCCCACCTCGAGCCGAGGGGGTCTTGGAAAAGGACTCGGGGAAAGTCCCCTAGTCGTCGAAGACCGAAGATGCCTCCTGCCAAAATGAGAAAAAGGCGGGTATGTCTGAAGGGGTCGGCTCCGAGGCCCTTCGAAATGAATATGACGCCCCAAGTGACCCGCTTGGGGCAATTGAAATGGGAGATTCTCCGCCTCTACTTGCATTTCCGAGGAGGCAATTCGGGAGGCCCAAGCTGTGAGGACTCCCGATGTAGATGGAACCCACGAAGGGGAGGACCCCTTCCGCGGTTACTTTATCGGGGTCGAAGAAGCTACCAACCTGAGTAAAGCATCGAGTCTCTTCGATGAGGCTCAATATGCCCTGAATCGGGTAAATCTCAACTCTCCTCGTCAATATCGCACTTATGTTTATTTCTTCTTTTCGTGTCTAATTTCCTTTCTCCTTCCCGTGTAGACCTTGGCACTCCATCAAGAGGCATTTTCCAAATCCCGAGCGGAGCTGAGCCCATGTGAGGCCGTTCTTCAAGGGCTCAGGGAGGATAGAAATGCCCTCAAGCTTCTCAGCGGGCAAAAAGAAGAGGAGATCAAGGACCTCTGAGCCGAGTTGCCACGCTTCACAAAGATCATACCGACCTGATTGAGTAGGTAATGAAAATCTTAGAAGCTCATGGCATCAGTTCGGGGACGATGGATAACACTTCGATCTCACAGGTTCAACAGAAGGTCGAGAGGATCGATCAGTTCCGCGAGAAGGTCAATATGATGAAGGCGGAGACTTTGGGGTGGAAACCAAAGTATAGACTGCTTTGCTACATAGAATGAGGCCGCTCGAGCCCAATTGTTATCGGCTGAAAGCCAGCTTCAAGGTATGAAGGGGAAGAGTTCGTCTCAGGAAAAGAAGATAGAGGAGCTTGTTTAACCAAATAATTAGATCCTTTGACTAAAGCTATTTCTAGGATGAACACGGGTTACTGATAATCAAGGAAATAGAGAAAAATGAGTAATAGACAATATTACAGAAATATAAAAAAGCAAAGTAGATTGTATTCGAGAATCAGATGTCTTTACAAGCTGTATTCCCGTCCCTTATATAGGAGATTCCTTGATATAACGTACAACTCTTGCTATGATTGCCCATTAATGACTAATTATGATATTAATGGGGCGTTACAAAGGATAACGGTAATTGGTGTACGGTTACATAACGTATGAGTAATCAATTGTGGGCCCTTGAATCTGCCCATAGCTTTGTCCAGATTCATTCTGACCGTGTCTCTTCCCTGTCTTGATCAAGTTGAGTTTTCCGTGGCTGATGAGCTCGAGGGTTTATTGAATCGTGCCTCTTTTTTCCGTACCTCTTCAAAAATCACATCCAGCTGTCGCCTTCTTTTGTGTCCACATAACTGGCCGAGTTGTCAAGAGTTGGCTTACATGTGAAACTCTTTTTTACCAATAAAGATAGTCCCCCCACTTACCATATATTTATCGATTAATATTTGGTAAGTGGATACTCATTTGTGGAGGGAATATTTTGCCGCTGCTTTACCTCGAAACATTGTATCCTTCTCTGAATCATAGGCGTCGTTTGTCACTTCTATTTAATGCTCATACCACGTGTCCTTCTCGGATTGGTTCTGCATTTACTCGGCACCTTTTAGGGCTTTTGCTGGCTGCGTCAGAGTGACACCTTTAATTATGACTTTTCATCATCATTTTTCTTTTTGTCCATGTTTGACGGTTGTCCTCAAGTATAAATACCTTTCTTTTGCTTCCACGAAACGCTTTCTAACTTTGTCTTTTGTAAAAAACTTTTTCTTGCCTTTGTAAACATGTCTTCTTCAAATCAACCTCAGAGAGTAATGAATATTGAAAATTTAACGCCATCTTCTGTTCCGACTAAAAGTCGGAGGGGTGGTAGACTTAGGAGTCTAGGATCCACTTGTCACGACCCAAATCGATGGGCTGCGATGGGTGCCTGAGTCCTACCTGTCAAACACCCCTAGATATGTGTCTAAAATATGAACCTGAATAACATCTGCTGAATTACGATAACATTATACATGAAGAAAATCTGCACAAACAGGCATACATACATATACGTACGTTGTACGTAGGAAGAGCCGACAAGGCTGCTATAGAAAACTATGCATCTCAAATTTGGAAGCCGGCAAGGCCACATACTATCCAACTAGACATACTGTCTACAGACCTCTAATAGAAACATAACTGTATAAAGACGGGTCTGAGCCACGTCATACCCATATATATATCTATATACAAACGTATCGTACCAAAATCAAAAGTAGCTCCGGATCAAGTGGAGCACTCCAACTCTCGCTGATAAGGGATCCTAAGAAGGGGGAGCGTCAGTTCACCTACCTGCACTTGCGGGCATGAAACACAGCTTCCCCAGGCAAAAAAGACATCAGTACGAATAATGTACTGAGTATGTAAGGCACATAAATAAGTGTATAAGAGACATGGAAGAAATATAGAGAACATGACTCAACCTATAAGACTGAATAGCTTTGTAAATCATAAATTACTTTTAGCGTCATGCATATGCATATGAATGTCATGTCGTGCATAGGTATATGTTTCATAACATCAACAGCCTCTGAGGGCATCCCATCATATCATATCAGCCACTGTGGGCAAAATCATCATCGTATACCAGCTGATCAGGTGGTGGTGCGTATATAACGCCATAACCTTTTCCATATCCCATATAGTTATATATACATACATATATACGCGTATATAATTCCGTTTGAATATACATACATATATACGCATATATAATGCTGTTTGAATCATATTTTAGCCACTGTGGGCATCATCATTATCATATACCAGCTGACCAGGTGGTGGTGCGTATATAACGCCGTAACCTTTTCCCATATCCCATATACATATATTTATATATATACGTGTATATAACGCCATCTGGTCATGGGTCAAATTGCATACGTAAATGCATGAAATGCATATGAATACGTCAATAAAATCTCTCGGTACGTCATAATGCCATTTTTCCTCTGATTAATATCATGAAATAAACTTACCAACATACGTAGTTTCGAGACCCATGAACAGAAAATAATAATAATTCACATAGGGAATCAAGAATTTAGACACCCCTAGTATTTCTATGAATAGAGTAATTTATGGAAACCATGAGTTTGCTCGTTTCTTTCGTATAATTTGGACCATACCAAAATAAAGAAGGGATAGCCTTAACATACCTGGAGTAGGGAAAATTCCATATAATATTCTTGGAGAAGATCGTACCAAACTCCTTTAGAATCACAGGAGGTTTACGTTGCTAGGCTTCTAAAAAATCCTCGTTGTTAATGAAGTATTGAAAATCAGAAATTTGAAAGTTTTGGTAAGATGGCAACGTTCTGTTTTTTTTATAAACTTCCTAATGCAAGAATTGATAAGAAATGGTGTGTCTGATACAATTGTAAAAGTTCCTAACGTAAGAATTGATAAAAATATGATGTGTCTAATAAGAATTGATGAGAAATGAATTGATAAGAATTGTAAAGTTCCTAATACAATTCTGATGGTAAGAATTGTATAGCAATGATGTGTCCCTTCCTTAGCTAAGTTAGTTTCCACCTATGATTACATAATTACTTAGTCATATGTTTGATAAATATTCTTGCTGCCACGTTTTGGAGTATATATTTTATTAATTTTTATCCACTTATTAGTTAACTGGGTAATGTCCTGTTACCCGATAATTAACCAATTACCCGCATAATTAAAAATTATCTCAAATTAATTAAAATTCTACTTATTTTTAATATACTTTATACATCATATTATCACGGTCATATGGTACTTTGTATGGTACTAGTCCATAAATATCGGGTATTATCGTTCGACCCGTATTTAATCCCAAATTGGCCACCTTCAACGAAACTCATTTTCTTTAATTCGTTTACCCTTTATTCTTCACGAAACTTATTTATCGCTTGTTATAAATAGCATAAATACGTTAACATCAAGATGATCTTATCCCTGAGTCTACGTTAATTAACTGAAGAAGAAACTTTTAACGTATGAAAATGCGAGATGTAACATCCTTCCCCCCTTAGAAACATTCGTCCTCGAATGTTTAACCTTTCGGGATTTATATAACCTTGGTAGAGTCGCCCTTGTAACAATGGTACTACCAACTCTTCTTGTAGAAACCCAGTAATTTAATGCCATATAGGACCACAATCATTAATAACGACGATGGCCTCACATGACCAATAACAATAGCTAGCACAAAAGTTCGTACACGCACCTTGAGGTTATGACGTCTCAGTCGGACCCTTATCTAGAAGAGGAAATAGTTAGGGATATCTATACTTCATGTCTTCCTCGGCCTCCCAAGTCATTTCTTCCACATTGTTGTTCCTCCAACGTACTTTCATGGAGGCTACCTCCTTATTCCGTAGCTTGCGGATTTGTCGGTCTAGGATGGCAACATGAATTTCCTCATATGAAAAGTCCTTTGTAATCTGTACATCATCCGTGGGCACTACTTGGGTAGGATCTCCAATGCACTTCCGTAATATAGATACGTGAAAAACTGGATTGACAGACTCCAACTCTGAGGGAAATTCTAACTCATAAGCTACTTGGCCAATTCTCCGAATGATCCTATAAGGCCCAATATATCATGGGCTAAATTTTCCTTTATTGCCAAACCTCATCACACCCTTCATAGGTGACACCTTTAAGAATAACCAGTCATCAACCCCAAACTCTAAATCTCGTCGCCGCACGTTCGAATATGACTTCTGATGTCTCTGAACTGTCAATAGTCAATCCCGGATAAGCTTTACTTTTTCTATGGCTTGCTGAACCAGGTCTGGCCCATGTAATCCAGATTCTCCAACATCGAACCACCCTATAGGGGACCTAAACTTCCGTCCGTAAAGAGCTTCGTATGGAGCCATCTGAATGCTAGAATGGTAGCTATTATTATACGCGAACTCAATAAGCGGCAGATGATCATCTCAGCTACCTTTAAAGTCTATCACACAAGCTCGCAACATATCCTCCAGTGTTTGAATACTATGCTCAGCCTGTCCGTCTATTTGGGGATGAAATGATGTACTAAAACTTACTTGAGTCCCTAATCCCTTTTGGAAGTCTCGCATAGTCTTCTGAGGAATATGTAGTTCTAACGGGCAGAAAATGGGCTGATTTGGTAAGCCTATAAACAATCACCCATATCGAATCAAACTTACGTTAGGTACGAGGTAAGCCTACGATGAAGTCCATATTGATTATCTCCCATTTCCAAGTCGGAATCTTCATAGCTTGCAAAAATCCACCGGGTTTTTGATGCTCAATCTTAACATGCTGACAATTAGGACACTGAGCAACAAATTTTGCTATATCCTTTTTCATTCCGTCCCACCAATATATTTCCCTGATGTCATGATACATCTTTGTTGCTCCTAGATGGATAGAATAACGAGAATAGTGAGTTTCTCCCATAACCAGCCGATGCAGCCCTGCAACATTAGGCACACACAATTGCCCTTGATATCTGAGGACCCTCATGTATTTATTGATAGAGTGCAGAGGACGTTGCGGGTAATGAAGGTCACTGCGACGGAGTCAGTTGAGCTAGCTTCCTATAGACTCCGAGATGTTGCAGTTAATTGGTACGTGTCTTGGGAATTGTCCAGAGGTGAGAATTCCCCTACATCGGTATGGCAGGAGTTTACAGAAGCTTTTCTTCATAATTATCTGCCACCAGAGCTTAGGCGAGCCAGAGTTGATAGGTTCTTGACCCTTCGGCAGGGAAACATGAGTGTTCGGGAGTACAGTCTTCAGTTTGATTCGTTGGCTAGGTATGCTCCCACTATTATATCTAAGATAGAGGATCGGGTTCATTGGTTCGTGATGGGATTAGAGCCTCACTTGCTTAACGATTGTATGTCGGTTTCACTTCATCAAGACATGGATATTTCTCGTATGCAGACATACGCTCATGGTGTAGAGGAGCGTAAACAGAAATAGAGGACCGAACGTGAGCATTATAGGGCCCAGAATAAGAGAGCGAGGTCTTCGGGTCCTTCTGGTGAGTTTCGAGGTGGTCAGAGTCAGCAGTATTCGAGATATCCATCCCAGCCCTCGGCTAGCGCGCCTCCTCAGTTTGACGGTAAGAGATTTGATCGTTCTACATATTCAGGGCCTGGTCAAAATTTTGGGGCCTCAGGTTCTCAGTATAGGGGTGAGTCAAATCAGATGAGGCCACCCTTGCCACGATGTACTCAATGTGTTAAGAAACATACCGGACAGTGCCGTATGGGATTAGGTGTTTGTTATACTTGTGGTTATCCGGGCCACGTTATGAGGGAATGTCCGATGAGAGGTGATGCAAGCGTATCTCAGCTAGCGGGATCTGTAGTTGGATCGTCATCATCAGTACGCCCCCCTAGGCAAGGTCCCTATGCACCAATGAGTCGTGGTAGAGGCAGAGGCAGAGCATTTAGCTCGAGTAGCCCTCAGAACGTCATTTATGCGTTGGGTGGACGACAGGACCAAGAGTCATCGACTGATGTTGTTACAGGTATATTATCAGTCTCCTCCTATGATGTATATGCACTGATTGATCCAGGTTCCACCTTATCATACGTTACTCCATTGGTTGCTAGTAAGTTTGAAATAAAACTTGAGTTGGTTAAACCTTTTTAGGTATCTACACCTGTTGGGGATTCGGTGATAGCTAAGCAGGTATATAGGGGTTTTAGAATAATAGTTCATGGTCGACCTACCGTAGCAGACTTAATCGAGTTAGATATAGTAGAATTTGATGTTATAATGGGTATGGATTGTTTGGCTTCTTGTCATGCCAACGTTGATTTTAGATCAAAGATAGTACGATTTCAATTTCCGGGGGAGCCTGTTTTGGAGTGGAAAGGTAGCACGGCATCGCCGAGAGGTAGATTTATTTCCTATCTCAAGGCAAGGAAGATGATCAGAAAGGGCTGTATTTATCACTTAGTTCGGGTTCAGGATGTGGAAGTAGATTCACCAACCATTCAGTCCATCCCTGTGGTATATGAGTTTCCAGATATCTTTCCTGATGAGCTTCCAGGTCTCCCTCCAGAGAGAGAAATTGATTTTTCTATTGACCTACTACCAGATACTAACCTAATATCTATTCCTCCCTATAGAATGGACCTAGCAGAGCTGAAAGGGGTCAAAGAACAACTAAAGGACTTGCTTGAAAAAGGTTTTATCAGACCTAGTACGTCACCGTGGGGAACACCTGTGTTGTTTGTAAGGAAGAAAGATGGTTCCTTACGAATGTGTATTGATTAGCTCTGATACCACTTCTGTCACGACCCAAATCGATGGGTCGCGACGGGTGCCTGAGTCCTACCTGTCAAACACCCCTAGACATGTGTCTAAAATATGAACCTGAATAACATTTGCTGAAGTACCAGAACATTATACATGAAGGAAATCTGCACAAACAGGCATACATACATATACGTACAACATACGTAGGACGAGCCGACAAGGCTCCTATAGAAAAATATACATCTCAAATTTGGAAGCCGGTAAGGCCACATACTATCCAACTAGACATACTGTCTACAGACCTCTAATAGAAACATAACTGTATAAAGATGGATCTGAGCCACGTCATACCCATATATATCTATATACAAATGTATCGTACCAAAATCAAAAGTAGCTCCGGATCAAGTGGAGCACTCCAACTCTCGCTGATCAGGGATCCTAAGAAGGAAGACCGTCAGTTCACCTACCTGCACCTGCGGGCATGAAACACAGCGTCCCCGGGCAAAAGGGACATCAGTACGAATAATGTACCGAGTATGTAAGGCACATAAATAAGTACATAAGAGACATGGAAGAAATATAGAGCACATGACTCAACCTGTAAGCCTGAATAGCTTTGTAAATCATAAATTACTTTTAGCGTCATGCATATGCATATGAATGTCATGTCGTCCATAGGTATATGTTGCATAACATCATCAGCCTCTGAGGGCATCCCATCTTATCATATCGGCCATTGTGGGCAAAATTATCATCGTATACCAGGTGATCAGGTGGTGGTGCGTATATAACGCCATAACCTTTCCCATATCCCATATACAAATATATACATACATATATACTCGTATATAACACCGTTTGAATATACATACATATATACGCGTATATAACACCGTTTGAATTATATTTCAGCCACTGTGGGCATCATCATCATCATATACCAGCTGATCAGGTGATGGTGAGTATATAACGCTGTAACCTTTTCCCATATCCCATATACATATAATTATATATATACGCGTATATAACGCCATCGAGTCATGGGTCAATGTGCATATGTAAATGCATATGAAATACGTCAATAAAATCTCTCGGTACGTCATAAGGTCATTTTGCCTCTGATTAATATCATGAAATAAACTTTACCAACATACGTATTTTCGAGACCCATGAACAAAAAATAATAATAATTCACATGGGGAATCAAGAATTTAGACAGCCCTAGTATTTCTATGAATAGAGTAATTTATTGAAACCACGAGTTTGCTCGTTTCTTTCGTATAATTTGGACCATGCCAAAAGAAAGAAGGGATAGCGTTAACATACCTGAAGTAGGGAAAACTCCATATAATATTCTTGGAGAAGATCGTACCGAACTCCTTTAGAACCGCAAGAGGTTTACGTTGTTAGGCTTCCAAAAAATATCCTCGTTGTTAATGAAGTATTGAAAATCAGAAATTTGAAAGTTTTGGTAAGATGACAACGTTTTTTTTTTTTTTGATAAACTTCCTAATGTAAGAATTGATAAGAAATGGTTTGTATAATCCAATTTTAAAAGTTCCTAATGTAAGAATTGATAAGAAATGATGTGTCTAATAATAATTGATGAGAAATGAATTGATAAGAATTGTAAAAGTTCCTAATACAATTCTGATGGTAAGAATTGTATAGAAATGATGTGTCCCTTCCTTAGCTAAGTTAGTTTCCACCTATGATTACATAATTACTTAGTCATATGTTTGATAAATATTCTTGCTGCCACGTTTTGGAGTATATATTTTATTAATTTTTATCAACTTATTAGTTAACTGGGTAATGTCCCGTTATTCGGTAATTAACCAATTACCCGCATAATTAAAAATTATCTTAAATTAATTAAAATTCTACTTATTTTTAATATACTTTATACATCATATGGTACTTTGTATGGTACTAATCCATAAATATCGGGTATTATCGTTCGACCCGTATTTTATCCCAAATTGGCCACCTTCAACGAAACTCGTTTTCTTTAATTCGTGTACCCTTTATTCTTCAGGACACTTATTTATCGCTTGTTATAAATAGCATAAATACGTTAACATCAAGATGATCTTATCCCTGATTTTACGTTAATTAACTGAAGAAGAAACTTTTAACGTATGAAAATGCGAGATGTAACACCCTTCCCCCCTTAGAAACATTCGTCCTCGAATGTTTAGCCTTTTGATATTTATATAACCTTGGTAGAGTCGCCCTTGTAACAACGCTACTACCAACTCTTCTTGTAGAAACCCGATAATTTAATGCCATATAGGACCACAATCATTAATAACAACGATGGCCTCACATGACCAATAACAATAGCTAGCAAAAGTTCGTACATGCACCTTGAGGTTATGACGTCTCAGTCAGACCCTTCTCTGGAAGAGGAAATAGGTAGGGATATCTACACTTCATGTCTTCCTGGGCCTCCCAAGTCAGTTCTTCCACATTATTGTTCTTCCAAATTACTTTCACGGAGGCTACCTCCTTATTTCGTAGCTTGCGGATTTGTCGGTCTAGGATGGCAACAGGAATTTCCTCATATGACAAGTCCTCTGTAATCTGTACATCATCCGTGGGCACCACTCGGGTAGGATCGTCAATGCACTTCCGTAACATAGATACGTGAAAAACTGGATGGACAGACTCTAACTCTGAGGGCAATTCTAACTCATAAGCTACTTGGCCAATTCTTCGAATGATCCTATAAGGCCCAATATATCATGGGCTAAGTTTGCCTTTCTTGCCAAACCTCAACACACCCTTCATAGGTTACACCTTTAAGAATACCCAGTCATCAACCCCGAACTCTAAATCTCGTCGCCGCACGTCCGAATATGACTTATGACGACTCTGAACTGTCAATAGTTGATCCCGGATAAGTTTTACTTTTTCTATGGCTTGCTGAACCAGACTGGCCCATGTAATCCAGATTCTCCAACATCGAACCACCCTATAGGCGACCTACACTTCCGTCTATAAAGAGCTTCGTATGGAGCCATCTGAATGCTGGAATGATAGCTATTATTATATGCGAACTCAATAAGTGGCAGATGATCATCCCAGCTACCTTTGAAGTCTATCACACAAGCTCGCAACATATCCTCCAGTGTTTGAATAGTACGCTCAGCCTGTCCGTCTATCTGGGGATGAAATGTTGTACTAAGACTTACTTGAGTCCCTAATCCCTTTTGGAAGGACCTACAGAAGTTAGCTGTAAATTGAGCTTCTCTATCCGAGATAAAAGATACAGGGACACCATGCAGTCGTACTATTTCCTTCATATAAAGTCTCGCATAGTCTTCTGAGGAATATGTAGTTCTAACAGGCAGAAAATGGGCTGATTTTGTAAGCCTATCAACAATCACCCATATCAAATCGAACTTACGATGGGTACGAGGTAAGCCTACGATTAAGTCCATATTGATTATCTCCCATTTCCAAGTCGGAATATTCATAGCTTGCAAAAATCCACCGGGTTTTTGATGCTCAATCTTAACCTGCTGACAATTAGGACAATGAGCAACAAATTTTGCTATATCCTTTTTCATTCCGTCCCACCAATATATTTCCCTGATGCCATGATACATCTTTTTTTCTCCTGGATGGATAGAATAACGAGAATAGTGAGTTTCTCCCATAACCAGCCGACGCAGCCCTGCAACATTAGGCTTACACAATTGCTGCTATATCCTTTTTCATTCCGTCCCGCCAATATATTTCCCTGATGTCATGATACGTCTTTGTTGCTCCTGGATGGATAGAATAACGATAATAGTGAGTTTCTCCCATAACCAGCCGACGCAGCCCTTCAACATTAGGCACACACAATTGCCCTTGATATTTGAGGACCCTCAGGTATTTATTGATAGAGTGCAGAGGACGTTGCGGGTAATGAAGGCCACTGCGACGGAGTCAGTTGAGCTAGCTTCCTATAGACTCCGAGATGTTGCAGTTAATTGTTACGAGTCTTGAGAATTGTCCAGAGGTGAGAATGCCCCTCCAGAGGTATGGCAGGAGTTTAAAGAAGCTTTTCTTCGTCATTATCTGCCACCAGAGCTTAGGCGAGCCAGAGTTGATAGGTTCTTGACCCTTCGGCAGGGAAACATGAGTGTTCGGGAGTACAGTCTTCAGTTTGATTCGTTGGCTTGGTATGCTCCCACTATTGTATCTAAGATAGAGGATCGAGTTCATCGGTTCGTGATGGGATTAGAGACTCACTTTCTTAACGATTGTATGTCGGTTTCACTTCATCCAGACATGGATATTTTTCATATGCAGGCATACGTTCAGGGTGTAGAGGAACGTAAACAGAAACAGAGGACCGACCGTGAGCATGATAGGGCCCAGAATAAGAGAGCGAGGTCTTCGGGTCCTTCTGGTGAGTTTCGAGGTGGTTAGATCCAGCAGTATTCGAGATATCCATCCCATCCCTCGGCTAGCGCGCACCCTCAGTTTGGCGGTAAGAGATTTGATCGTTCTACATATTCAAGGCCTGGTCATAATTTTAGGGCCTCAGATTCTCAGTATAGGGGTGAGTCAAATCAGATGAGGCCACCCTTGCCACGATGTACTCAATGTGGTAAGCAGCATACCGGACAGTGTTGTATGGGATTAGGTGTTTCTTATACTTGTGGTTATCCGGGCCACGTTATGAGGGAATGTCCGATGAGAGGTGATGCAAGTGTAGCTCAGCCAACGGGATCTGTAGCTGGATCGTCATCATCAGCGGAGGAGCATCTAGCTCGAGCAGCCCTCAGAACCGCATTTATGCGTTGGCAGGACGACAGGACCAAGATTCATCGCCTGATGTTGTTACAGGTATATTATCAGTCTCCTCTTATGATGTATATGCACTGATTGATCCAGGTTCCACCTTATCATACGTTACTCCATTGGTTGCTAGTAAGTTTGAAATAAAACCTGAGTTGGTTAAACCTTTTGAGGTATCTACACCTGTTGGGGATTCGGTGATATCTAAGCAGGTATATAGGGGTTGTATAATAATAGTTCATGGTCGACCTACCGTAGAAAACATAATCGAGTTCGATATGGTAGAATTTGATGTTATAATGGGTATGGATCGGTTGGCTTCTTGTCATGACAACGTTGATTGTAGATCAAAGATAGTCCGATTTCAATTTCTGGGGGAGCCTGTTTTGGAGTGGAAAGGTAACGCGGCATCACCGAGAGGTAGATTTATTTCCTATATCAAGGCAAGGAAGATGATCAGAAAGGGCTGTATTTATCACTTAGTTCGGTTTCAGGATGTGGAAGTAGAGTCACTAACCATTCAGTCCATCCCTGTGGTAAATTAGTTTCCAGATATCTTTCCTGATGAACTTCCAGGTCTCCCGCCAGAGCGAGAAATTGAGTTTTCTATTGACCTACTACCAGATATTCACCCAATCTATTCCTCCTTATAGTATGGCCCCCGCAGAGCTTAAAGAGTTGAAAGAACAACTAAAGGACTTGCTTGAAAAAGTTTTTATCAGACCTAGTACGTCACCGTGGGGAGCACCTGTGTTGTTTGTAAGGAAGAAAGATGGTTCCTTACGAATGTGTATTGTAAGGAAGAAAGATGGAAGAAATATAGAGCACATGACACAACCTGTATGCCTGAATAGCTTTGTAAATCATAAATTACTTTTAGCGTCATGCATATGCATATGAATGTCATGTCGTGCATAGGTATATGTTTCATAACATCATCAGCCTCTAAGGGCATCCCATCATATCATATCGGCCGTTGTGGGCAAAATTATCATCGTATACTAGCTGATCAGGTGGTGGTGCATATATAACGCCATAACCTTTCCCATATCCCATATACATATATATACATACATATATACGCGTATATAATGCCGTTTGAATCATATTTTAGCCACTGTGAGCAGCATCATCATCATATACCAGCTGATCAGGTGGTGGTGCGTATATAACACCGTAACCTTTTCCCATATCCCATATACATATATTTATATATATACGCGTATATAACGCCATCTGGTCATGGGTCAATGTGCATATGTAAATGCATGAAATGCATATGAAATACGTCAATAAAATCTCTCGGTACGTCATAAGGCCATTTTGCCTCTGATTAATATCATGAAATAAACTTTACCAACATACGTATTTTCGAGACCAATGAACAGAAAATAATAATAATTCATATGGGGAATCAAAAATTTAGGCAACCCTAGTATTTCTATGAATAGAGTAATTTATGAAAACCATGAGTTTGCTCACTTCTTTCGTATAATTTGGACCATGCCAAAATAAAGAAGGGATAGCCTTAACATACCTGGAGTAGGAAAAATTCCGTATAATATTCTTGGAGAAGATCGTACCGAACTCCTTTAGAATCGCAGGAGGTTTACGTTGCTAGGCTTCTAAAAAATCCTCGTTGTTAATGAAGTATTGAAAATCAGAAATTTGAAAGTTTTGGTAAGATGGCAACGTTCTGTTTTTTTTTATAAACTTCCTAATGCAAGAATTGATAAGAAATGGTGTGTCTGATACAATTGTAAAAGTTCCTAACGTAAGAATTGATAAAAATATGATGTGTCTAATAAGAATTGATGAGAAATGAATTGATAAGAATTGTAAAGTTCCTAATACAATTCTGATGGTAAGAATTGTATAGAAATGATGTGTCCCTTTCTTAGCTAAGTTACTATGATTACATAATTACTTAGTCATATGTTTGGTAAATGTTCTTGCTGCCACATTTTGGAGTATATATTTTATTAATTTTTATCCACTTATTAGTTAACTGGGTAATGTCCCGTTACCCGATAATTAACCAATTACCCGCATAATTGAAAATTATCTCAAATTAATTAAAATTCTACTTATTTTTAATATACTTTATACATCATATTATCACGGTCATATGATACTAGTCCATAAATATCGGGTATTACCGTTCGACCCGTATTTTATCCCAAAATTGGCCACCTTCAATGAAACTCGTTTTCTTTAATTTGTGTACTTTTTATTCTTCACGACACTTATTTATCGCTTGTTATAAATAGCATAAATACGTTAACATCAAGATGATCTTATCCCTAAGTCTACGTTAATTAACTGAAGAAGAAACTTTTAACGTATGAAAACGCGAGATGTAACACCACTCCTTTGAGAGGCTCTTCTTCTTCTCAGATAGTTTCCCCTCCTTCCGCTAGGTCTCTAGTTTCTCTGAGGTTTAGGACTTCCTGGTCTTTGTCTAGAGGTAGAGGTGAACACCTTCGTGAACCCGGAGTTGATGAAATTGTTCCTTCTGAGTTTGTCTTTGCTAGAGATAATCAAGTTCTCGTAGACCAATCTTCTTCCCTTGAGAGTGTCGAAAGGTATCCAACCCTTATTACTAAGGGTCAAATTTCCCTTGTTCGTAGGGAGTGTTTTTGGAGGCCTGATTTCCCTGTATACATTCCGAATAGTAATCAAAGAATAACATCTTACAAGACGGGATATTTTTTTGTTTATACGTACCCTTTTACTCTAGGGTTTAGACCTCCCATTGATCCAGTCATAATTAAATTCTGTCGTTTCTTCAATATCTACTTAGGACAAGTTGGTCCTCTTGTGTGACGAGTTGTCGCATGTCTTAGGAGTTTAGCTTCTTTAGCCTCAGTTCCTTTTACTTTCAACCATCTTATTCATCTCTACTCTCCTGCCTTGTTTCATCAAGGGGTTTTTACTCTGACTTCTAGGAGCAAAAAAGTGTTGGTAACCCCTGGAGATTATAAGGATAGGGGTTGGTACCTCCGGTTGTTGTTGTACCCACTGTTGGTTTAGTGGGTGAAGAAAATCTTCCCTTCCCTGAGAAGTGGAATCATGTACGTGAGTACGCTTTAGCTCATATGTATTTACTTTTCCTCGTTTTGACTTGAGATGTTTTACTAAAACCGTATCTATTTCTTCTTCTCTCTGCAATCATGGGTACTGTTGAGAATGTCTCCGGTATCCGTGATTGGGTAGAAAATTTATTTTCCATTGCTCCTTTAGAAGAGAGATCTTGTAAGTAATTCACTGGGAAGTACGATTGGCATGTAAAGACCCACAGTAAGTGAAGCTTTTGTTCTTGCTTCTTTCCTTACTCGAGCCTCTTCTTTCTTTGTCACTTAACTTTTTTCCCTTTTGATAGGGTTCTCTGCTCGTGGGGTGTCTGCTTCATCTATCCCAAAGATGTCTTTGTCCCAGGCCCAAGAGATTATTGTTGGTTCGTCTTCCTCGAAGAGGAAGATTGGTGAGTCTCGTTCCGTAGAAGACGAAGAAGAGGAGGGTGTTATGGTGCGCAGGCCACGGAGAAGGTGGGTGGTTTCGGACGATGAGTCTACACCCATGACTTTGCCTTCCGTGTCTGTGGTTGAGCCCTCTACCTTCGAAGATGTTTCACATTCCCTCATTCATAAGTCTGTAGATTACTTTTTCCGTGAAGGTTTTGACCTTGCTCCTGATGATGTCCCTTTGGCTGTTGTTTTTCCTGCTTCTTTAAGAGAAGATGTCTCATCTGCTCCTTTGGCTATTACGGCTTCTGCTGTTGCTTTGCCCGTGGCTTCCTCAACTCTTCAATCCTCCATGCCTGCTGCTTTGCCCGTGGCTTCTCCAGTTCCTCAACCCTCCGTGCCTGTTGTTGCTTCATCTCTGCCTGCTTCCATGCCTTCCGTTAGGGAAGTAGGGTCTTCCAGCAGAGAGATGCGGCAGGTGATAATAGAGGTTCCAGCTGAGGGGAATCTTTTCAAGAAAACGGGTGAGCCCGAAGTGTGGCTCAAGCCTTTGATAGGTCCCACTGAGAAAACCAAGCTAGCCAGCCATAGTGCTCTTACATGGGCCAATGAAGTTGTGCATACCTCTTTGAAGGTATGGTGCAAGTTATCCTCTTTCGTTTTCATATATGAAATTTATCATATCTAATTGGTTTATTTATTGTAGATTAATCTTATAGGCATAGAGCTCATGAAGAGGATCTCAAATACGGATCAGGAAACAAAAGAGTTGCAGGCCGATGCTGATAACTGGAAAGCACAATATGATAGCCTAAGGATTGACATGGATGCCTTAGAAGAGGAAAGAAGTACCTTGAAGCGGTAAATGAGGCTCATGTCGGCAGAACTGGCAGTAGAGAAGGCTTCTTCCAGTCAGGCTGATAAAGACAAGAGTATTCTGGAGTCTTCATTTGCTGAGCAGCTATCTTGCGCCTCAGAGGAGATTAGAGACTTAAAAAAANGTACTGTTAAGGGCCGCCCATGAAGCTGCTGAAGCGGAGAAGGACGGATTGAGAGCTGAGCTTCAAGTAGGGGCAAGGGATTATGAAGATCTTGAAGAGGTGGCTTCTATTGATGTAAGCTGGGCGTATATGAATTCTCGCCTTGACACATTGAGAGAAATGAGTCAAGAGGGTTTCGACCTTAGTGTTGAAATAGCTAAAACTAAGGAAGCCATGGAGAAGGATCAATAAGGTCATAACCTCTCTTCACCGGATGGTGAGACTCCTGCTACTCGTGCCTCTTCATCCCTAGTTTCTCCCTCTCCTTCTGCAAGTGAAGTCAACCCCCTCACCCCTTTTTTTAAATTATTTTTTTTATCTTTGTCTCAATTGGTGGTTACCCCCAGTCCCATCGGAGGTAAATTTGGATCTCTTTAAAGTCCCCAAATGACAACTTAGGGGCACCTCAATGTATAAAAATTCTATACGGCTAAGTATAAGTTAATACTTAGCTTTTACTTAGCTGTTTTAATATATTAATGCTAGTATGACTTTTGTTTTCCGTTGAGTTTCTATTTCACTCTTTAAGTCTTTTGCATGCTTTATTTTTCGAGGTTTTAGTTTTACCTCTGAGTTTTGCATATAGAATGCTTTAGATTACTCGTACCTTTTCGTAATAGGCACGGTGTCATATTAAATGTGTGCCTTTTTGTAGTAGGCATAATTTATGAAAGAGGACCCTTTTTTGATCGACGCTTAATGAAGAAGACGTCTCAACTTCATAAAGGTATAATAATGCAATAGAGTGATAGGAATTTTTCACATATTTAAGAATGTTTCTGAGGAAAGTTTTTTTTTTTTTTTGAACTTTCACAACTTTTTACATGTGTTTGATTATCGTCTAAAACTCATGTTGCAACTATTTTCTTTTAACAGATTTGATATACACTTGTATTTCGTAACTGTTTTTCGTATGTAACAGTTTTTTCGAGTAACTACAAGGGAGAAACTGTTTTTCATTATAACACTTATTATAAGAATTGGGGTTTTTACCCGCAACTTTTTTTGTTGGAAACAGTTTCTAATAAGTACGAGGGAAATGCTTTCTTATTCGTAACTATTTTATTTTATAACAGTTTTCTTAACAAATACAAGGATTTTGATCTTTCATCCATAACTGTTTTATTTGATAACAGTTTTCTATATGAGTACAAAGATTTCGTAACTATTTTTAATCATAACAGTCTTTGAATGAGTACACCGATGATGATCTTTTACCCCTAACTGTTTTTGTTACAACAGTTTTGAATAAGTATAAAGATGTACATTTCTTCCTCGTTACTTTTTTGCCTTTCAACCTGAACATGTTCGAAGATTTTTTGCATTTTTGCATTATGCTTTGTATTTGGATGACTCTTTTGATCTCTTTCGATTATGCTCGTATCACTTGTCTCGTTGGGTAGATGGGTCTTCAGGCTCGAGCTTTTAACTTTCTGATAGTCTTTTTTGTTTCATCTTAGCCTTCCATACTGTATAGTCCCCCAAGTGTTTGAGCTTTGAAGAATGAGATCTCGAGCACTTGATTATTCCTTCCATGTGGTCCTTTTCCTGAAAAGGAAAAACATTCCGGACTCGAAGGTATATAGTTTTTTAGATGATGACTGCTTAACCCTTTAAAACGTCCATCAGAAAGTGTAACCCTAGACCGGGAATTGTGTTATTTCCTCGCGTCTTTGCAGGTCTAATATCATCATCTGGTGATGGGTTAGCTTTATGCCTATCATCTAAAAAAGTTAGTAAAATTTTTAAATGTTCAAAATAAAATCGAACGTGTGATACCTGACCGGGGGTACTTCTTTTCCTTAGAAGTAATACTTCTTTAGGTGGATGGCGTTCCAGCTTGTTGGTAGAACTCTGTCGTCCATAGCTTCCAACTCATAGGCGCCCTTCCCAGCTATGCCTCGGATTTTGTAGGATCCTTCCCAGTTTGGATTTAGCTTTCCTGTGCCTGCTTCTTTCGTTGATTGAAAGACTTTTTTGAGGACGAAGTCCTCAATTTTGAAGTATCTGAGATGAGCTTTACGGTTGTAATAACGCTGTATGATTTGTTTTAGAGCTTCCATTTGTATCAGTGTTGCTTCTCTTCGCTGTTCGAGCGGGTCCATATTGGTCTTCAATTCGTCATCGTTTGCTTCCTCCATGGTTGTTGCGAACCTTATGCTTGATTCTCCAATCTCCACAGGTATTAAAGCTTCTGATCCATAGACAAGTGCGAACAGGGTTTCTCTCGTGGTTATTTTTGAAGTTGTTCTGTATGCCCATAGTACCACTGGTAACTCATCAGGCCAGTTTCCTTTCGCTTTATCCAGCCGCTTCTTTAGATTGTTGATGATGACCTTATTCGTTGACTCAGCTTGACCATTAGCCATGGGGTGGTATGGCGTTGAAGTGATCCGCTTGATTTGCTAGCTTCCGGAGAATTCTGTGATTTGTGAGCCTATGAATTGTGGGCCATTATCTCACACGATCTCCTTTGGTATCCCAAAGCGGCATATTATGTTTCTCCATAAGAAGCGTTTAACTTA
>ML395311.1:0-139453 GCA_005239525.1 Nicotiana knightiana | reverse complement strand
AATGTTTCCCCCCCCCCCCCCTTTTCGGCTTGAAAAGTTTATTCTTTAATCATATAAAATCTGTTATGCCTTAACATAAAGTAAGGAATTTGCTCGAGAGTTCGAACGATTCCGTACCCATTAGGGTTTTCGAGGGTCGATGTTATCGAGGCCCTTTGTTTCATAATGCCTTAGCATAAAATAAAGAATTTGTTTGAAAGTTCGAATGACTTTGCACCCATTAAGGTTTTTGAAGGTCGATATTATCGAGACCTTTTGTAATTCAGCCGAGAGTAGCCTTTTTAACCGGTTTAGAAATATTCGAAGGCGTGTTTTATAATGGAAATTGGACGTCTCCGAACTGTTTTAATTTGGTCGCAACCTTTAGCTTGGGATTTGCCTCTTGGGCTTGTTCCCCTGTTATACTTCGAACTTGTTCGAGTGGGGTGGAAGTGTCCTTTAAAATCGAGGGTTTTCCTTTTTAAGGTCTTACGATCTTGACGTTTTATTAATTCGATCATGTTGATTTTTTGGATGGCAATCCCCGAGTGCGGGGTCAACTATTCGAATTTTATTTATGATCGGCCCTTAAGCCAGTTTCGACAATAGATAGCAAGTACGAAACTGTAAAGTAAAAATTTCTCTAAGGTAAGAAATATCTGGCAAGGAAAAATACTTATTTCAATAGATTATACATGCGTACATGTTTTCCATTAGGGCTCGAGTAACCTACATGGGCACGGTTCGTTCGACCGTTTGACCCTAGCATAATTTACCTATCGAGGCCCTGTTGACACGAAGTGCTTATGACATTCGAGGGTGATTTACCCCAGTATTCGAGGTTGATTACAGAGAAGCCTCGGATGCTTTTGAATTGCTCTAAGTTAGCACGAACAATGGTTTCCTTGTTAAAAACCTCACCGAAAAACCCATTTGGGACAAAAACTGGTCTAAGGGAAAAAGAGTGCAACGCGTGCTTTCAGACCTAAAGACTTCGCATTGAAGAATCTCTCAATGTCTTCGATTGAATACCTGCAATCAGTTAGTATATAAATAAAATGGAGAATATCATACCTTAGCAGTAATATCGTTTGAGGAGTGATATGTTCCAATTATTTGCTAATTGCTCGCCGTCTATCGTGCCAAGTTTGTAGGATCATTTTCCGACGATATTGAGGACCCGATATTGTCCCTCCCAATTTGGGCCGAGTTTTTCTTCGTTTAGGTCTCGAGTATTTAAGGGTGACCTTTCTCAGAACCAGGTCCCCGATTTTAAAGTGTCAAAGATTGGATCTTTAGTTTTAATACCTTTCGATCCGCTGTTTCTATGCGGCCATTCGAACGAGGGTGGCTTACTGCCTTTCATCAAGAAATTTGAGGCTTGTATTCATGGTCTCGTGATTTGACTCTTCCATTGTATAGCGAAATCTGAAGCTAGGTTCCCCGACTTCGGTCGGGATCAGGGCTTCGGCACCATAGACTAGGGAGAACGATGTTGCCCCCGTACTAGATTTCGATGTTGTTCGGTATGCCCAAAGGACCTCGGGCAATATTTGATCAATATTTTCTTTAGATTTTAAATTATGATATTGTTTGTCGATTCGGCATGTCCGTTACCACTAGGATGATATGGCGTTGAAAGGATCCTTTTTATTTTATGGTCTTCGAGAAACTTTTTCACTTTGTTGCCGACAAATTGCTTCCCATTGTCGCAGACGATCTCGGTAGGCATCCCGAATCGGCATATAATGTGGTCCCAAATGAAGTATATGACTTCTTTTTCTCTGACTTTCTCGAAGGCTTGTGCTTCGACCCACTTAGAGAAATAGTCAGTCATAAACAAAATGAACTTAGCTTTACCTGGGGCCGATAGTAGAGGGCCGACGATATCCATTCCCCGTTTCATGAACGACCATAGGGATAAGTCTGAGTGAAGTTGCTCCCCAGGTTGGTGGATCATCGGCGCATGTCTTTGACATTTGTCGCACTTTCGAACAAACTCTTTTGTATCCTTTTCCATATCAACCCAATAGTATCCTGCTCTGATGACTTTATGAACCAATGACACGGCACTAGAATGATTTTCGCAGGTGCCTTTGTGAATTTCCCGTAGGACATAGTCGGTATCTCCCGGACCCAAACATATTTCCAATGGTCTATCGAACATCCTTCTATACAGTGTTCCATCTTCAGCCAATGTGAAACGTGCGGCCTTCGTACGTAGAGTCCTCGATTCCTTAGGATCTGACGGAAGCTTCCCGTTCTGTAGGCACTCGATATATTTATTACTCCAATCCTAGGTCAGACTTGTGGAGTTTATTTCTACGTAACCTTCCTCGATTACTGACCTTGAAAGTTGTACGACAGTCCCCAAGCTAATCTTGTCGTCTTCGACTGATGATCCCAAATTCGCAAGGGCATCGGCCTCATTGTTTTGTTCTCGAGGTACATGTTATAGGGTCCATTCTTTAAACAGATGTAGAGTCACTTGTAGTTTGTCCAAGTACCTCAGTATTCGATATTCTCGAACCTCAAAAGTTCTGTTGACTTGGTTTACCACAAGTAGGGAGTCACATTTGGCCTCGATGACCTCTGCTCCCAAACTTTTAGCTAATCGGCCTCATTATTAGTCAATTTTGAAGTTTTGATAGATTGTCTAATCGTATTACTTGTGGGCTGCTTTAGAACGATGCCTAGCCCAGATCCCTTCACGTTCGAAGCTCCATCTGTAAAAAAAGTCCACACCCCCAATGATGTACCCAATTTTAATAATAGTTCCTTTTCAATCTCTGGTACGAGGGTTGGCGTAAAGTCGGCCACGAAGTCTGCCAAGATTTGAGACTTGATGGTCGTTCGAGGTTGATACTCAATATCGTACTCACTGATCTCGATGGCCCATTTGGCCAATCGGCCCGAGATTTTGGGCTTATGCAAAATATTGCGAAGGGGGTAGGTAGTCACCACACTAATTGGGTGACATTGAAAATATGGTTTTAATTTCCTAGAGGCGCTTATTAGAGCAAGTGCTAATTTTTCTATGTGTGGGAACCGGGTCTCGGCTTCACTTAGGATTCGACTAACATAGTAAACAGGAAATTACGTACCTTGCTTTTCTCGAACCAGGACCCCACTTACCGCGATTTTGGAGACAGCTAAGTATAAGTAGAGTTGCATGTCCGCTTTCGGAGTATGAAACAATGGCGGGCTCGAGAGGTACCGTTTTAGTTCCTCCAATTCTTGTTGGAATTTCGGGGTCCATGCAAAATTGTTCTTCTTTTTAAGCAGTGAGAAGAACCGGTGACTTCTATCTGAGGACCTCGATATGAATCGACCTAGGGCGGTTATGCGCCCTGTTAACCTTTGTACGGCCTTAACATTGTCAACGACCGTGATATCTTCGATGCCCTTGATTTTATCGGGGTTGATCTCGATGCCCCGACTTGATACCATGAAACCGAGGAAATTCCCCGAACCGACCCCGAATGCACTTCTACGGGTTGAGTTTCATGTTGTACTTTATTTGTTTCAAATGGTCCTCTGCGCGCAGGGACTTAAATAGCATGTTATCAATGTAAACCTCCATTGATTTACCTATTTGTTCTTCGAACATTCGATTCACTATGCGTGGATAAGTAGCACCAGCAGTTTTTAGTCCAAACATCATTACGTTATAACAATTGGTGCCATACTTAGTGATGAACGAAGTTTTTTCTTGATCCTCGGGGTTCATATGTATCTAATTGTACTCGGAGTAGGCATCGAGAAAACTGAGGATCTCGTGACCGGTTGTGGCATCGATCATGCGATCGATATTTGGCAAAGGAAAGGAATCTTTAGGGCATGGATTGTTTATATCTTTATAATCTATGCACATTCTAAGTTTATTCCCTTTTTTAGGGACTACGACTACATTTGCTATCCATTCAGGATATTTTACTTCCCCAATGGATCCTATTTTGAGAATTTTTGTTACCTCGTCCTTGATGAATGCATGTATAATCTCGGACTAAGGCCTTCTCTTTTGCTTTACTGGTCTGAACTTTGGGTCCAAGCTCAATCGATGGGTAGTGATCTCCGGTGGGATCCCTGTCATATCAAGGTGATACCAAGCAAAACAATCCATATTATAGATAAGGAATTAAATGAGTTTCTCCCTGAGCTCGGGGTTAACTATGTGCCCAGGTATACCTTTCGCTCGGTAAGGTACTAGATCAGTATGACTTGCTCTAGCTCTTCGACTGTTGATTTTGTGGCGTCGGAGTAATCGGGAATTATGAGGGATCAGGTAATCCAATGTTCATCATCCTCGTCTTCCCCTCATTCCTCCGATTGGGTCGAAGCTGGTACATGTGGTTGCTATTTATCCTCCTTCTTTTATTTTGACTCCAATCCCTTTACTGATGAAGGCGCCGATACAACTATTACTTCATCGACCGCGAACATCTCGTTGGCAGCATGATGTTCCCCATACCCCGTTTTTACCCTATCCAGTGTCGGGAATTTCAGAATTTGGTGAAGAGTTGAGGGGACCGCCCTCATGTTGTAAATCCAGGGTCTTCCGAGCAGGGCATTGTATCTCATATCGCCATCGATCACATGGAAATTGGTTTCTTCAATAGTTCCGTGCTTTTAGTTGTTTCACTTCCCATGTTGAAACCATTGAGAACCCGAGCTACGAGCACGATCTGATCCAGTAAGCCGAGATGCTCCACGACCCTGGATCGAATAATATTGGCCGAGCTTCCTGGATCAATTAAAACACGTTTAACCTGAATTTTATTCATAAGAATAGAGATTACTAATGCGTCATTGTGGGGTTTCGAGATCCCCTTCGCTTCCTCATCATTGAATGACAAGGTGCCTTCCGGTACACAGTCTCGAGTTCATTTCTCCCTGGTGATCGAGTGGTGCATTTCAACATGGGCCCTTGTGGTATGTCAACCCCACCAATGATCATGTGAATCACGTGTTGTGGTTCTTCCTATTCGTTTTTCCTGTTTGCATCTCTATCTCTGAAGTGACTTTTAGCTCGGTCACTCAAGATTCTCGAAGGTGACCCTCGTTGAATAGACGGACCACCTCTTCCCTTAGCCGTTTGCAATCTTTGGTTCTATGACCATGGGTACCATGTTATTTGAATATTTGGTTATGGCTCGTTTGAGTTGGATCAATCTGTAGGGTTCTGAGCCATCTAGTATCCTTGATTCTCCTAATGGCTGATACAATACCTGATGCGTCGATGCTGAAATTGTATTCTGATAATCGTAGTGCTTCTGTGGGATTGGCATGTTTATCGAAGCCATTTTTGCTCATGATCCCCCCAGAGCTCTGTCCTCGATCATTTCTAACGGGGTTACATCCTGGCCCGATGTTTCTTCGATCTGCGTTGTATGGTTAATACCGATCTCTGTTCGATCGGGGTTCTCTGTCGATGTCTCTTTGAACTCTGCCTACTGGCCTGTTTAAGTAGAAGGAACCGGAAGGGGTCCCCAATTGATCATCATCTACCCTGATCTTTGACTGGTACCGATTATGCACATCGGCCCAGGTTACCTCTGGATATTCAATTAAATTCTGTTTTAGCTTTTGTGATGCTACCGAACTCCATTCGTTCAAACCTTGAGTAAAGGCTTGAATCCCAATCATCAGTGACCGGGGGTAGGTCCATGTGTTCCATCTAGAACCAAGATACGAATTCCCTTAACATTTCGTTGTCTTTCTGTTTCACTTTAAAGAGGTCCGACTTCCTAGTCGCAACCTTTATTTCTTCGGTGTGTGACTTCACGAAGGAATCTGCAAGCATAGCGAAGGAATCGATGGAATTGGGTGGTAGATTGTGATACCATATTATCGCCCATTTCGATAGAGTTTCTCCAAATTTCTTCGGTGACATGCTCATTAGGGTCGGTGGTCCCGTTGTATTTGGAGATTTCCGGCATGTGGAATTTCTTCGGGCTGGGCTTCGGATCCGCACTTGGAGGGAAAGGCTTCTGAACGAACTTCTTCGAATCCAAACCTTTTAGGATCGGTGGTGCCCCCAGGAGTTGTATGTTTCTACTTTTTAATCATTCGCCTTGATTTTCTTTTTACTTGATTCAATCTGCTTAGTGAGCTCCTCAAAAATTTTCATAATGGCGGGATCAGTCCCCGATTCATTGATGTTCGATCTCTCCAGTACAGGTTCGAACCTACGAACAACTTCTAGTGATGGTTCAGGTTCGACTCCACTTGGCGCTCGATGTTGGTTTTGTAGTTGTGCTATAGCGGCTTGCTGAGCCTGTAGCATTTCAAAAATCAATTGGAGGCTGACTCCACCATCTTCTCCGCCCTGCGTACCTCGACTACCTGATAGACCTTCCCTGCGTACGCTACCTTTGGGATCAGCGCCCAAATTTGCATTTAGGGCGATATGTGAACTGAAATCGACGGGATTTGCAATTGGTACTCCTTCAAGATCAACCTGAGGCACCTCGATCCTTGGGAAGGTTATATTATCGTTTTCCTCGTGAAATCCGAGGCCGTTGTCACTATGTGTGGGTGTTGTTAGTGAATTCAGCATGTGTTATCTTGAAAACAAAAACACTTACAAGAACAACCGTAAAGTTGTGTGTGCTATCGGAGTCAGTATTAGGCAATAACTATTATCCTTAGACCCACGGTGGACGCCAAATTGTTTACCCTTAAAATTGGATAACAATTGAACTTATAATGTGGTTTTAAGGACACGTGATTTCACCTAATACCAATTGATAAATATGAAGATTGGAAATAGAAATTAACAATAAAATAGATCAAACCAGTGTTGAAACGTAATTCAGCCCTTGAGCTAGAGTGTCCTCGAACTGGTCGATATTAGAACAGTTATGAATAAAGCAGAAGTAAACTGATGAACAAGAAATGTATAAGCGGGAGAAAAAGTGTTATATTGCTTTGACATGTGTGAACAGTGTATCTTACAAATGATTAGAACTCCCCCTTATATAGTAGAAGAATTCTACTTATGGTATAACTCTAATTACAGAAGGAAATCACATGATTAGTTAATTGGCCGTTCCTGATTTGATCTGTTCCGAGATTTCCGCCATGATCTTCGACCATTCATGGATATCTCGCTTTTCTGTTATCATGCTATCTTCGATCTTGTTCGATGTCTGCCTCATCTGGTCTCGATCGCTACTGGCCTCGATCTCGACAGTACCTCAAATCCCAAAACTCGGTATGTTGTCCTCATGCTTCGGTCTGAATCACTACGGGGCCGATTCTCGATGCAACTCTCTGGCCTCGGTCAAATAGTAAAATCGGATGGGCCCAGTTTTAACCGTATATAGATGAATTTGGCTATGCCAATCAAATATTTATTTAAAGCTAGAGGCATTATGTAGCACAGTCACATTGTTATATAAGCATATGAACAGAATTGTAAGAGTGACCCGAGATAATTTCGTGTCCAACTTGTTGGGTTAAAGCATAGGTTGATCCAAACTGAGAAGGGATGAATTAGTAAGTGTGACCAGAGATACTTTTCCTATTAACAACATTTTGACCTTGCCGTATAAGATACTATGCATCATTCTTTTGCGGATAATATATATGATTGAAAATTTCAATCTGTTTAACTACTTCCTTCATGGTTGTTCAGTCATCACTGTCCTCTCTCTTTCCCTTGAATCTCTGTTTTTGTGTGTGTGTGTGTTGGGAGTTGGAGTGTCTCAACTACAGGTGATTACAATCTTCTGGTATTAAGTCTGTATTAAATCAGAAGGCATCTGTGACATAGCTCTTTTGGCTACAAGGTTAATGGTTCTACACTTTAAAAAATTTGTGTGTTTCTCTTTTCTAAAGGATTTCCATCACGTATCTTGTGTCCTTTACTCATTTGGCAGTTCTGTTCTAAGATTATTTCCAATTATATGGCTTTATTTTCAAGGCAAAAATGCCAACTTCAATATTAGTAATTTGGACCATATGTGCTTGACTTGATGGTAGAGGTCATCATCTTCTTGAGTGGTGGAGTTTCTTATTTCCTCTTTCAAACAAAAATTTCTATCTACTTATTTATTTTTAAATTTTAAATTGTTTATTGAGATTGAGGTTGACTAATTTATTTCTGGTTTTCCTTTTCCTAGGTGGCTCGCAACATGTAATGGTTATCACAGTTTTGTATCGGCTAAGTTAACGAGTTCAAGATAAGCAGACTTGAACCGTTCACATCCAATTAGAGTCTCCCACTGATTCTAACATAATGACTATGTTTCCTCCTTCAAGTTTATTTAGCTTTCATCTGATTTTATTCATTTTTTTCAAGATTTTCTTCATCTGGTTTTAATCTTCTAATTAGATAAGAAAGTATCATTGCCCACATATACTTTCTTCTGAAATGAGAAGAGAATACCTCTTATGACATTGTACTTGGGTCTTGGGCATAGGCTTATCATCAGTCTCAACTCTCAATACCCCATGTACTCTCTTATAAAAAGCATTAGACCAACTTGTGTTATATGCCACAAAGGGACACCAAAATATGTGATTGTGGCTTCCTCACAACAAATGGAACATTTTTCTTCTCTTATCTTGGGTGGGAAGAAGGGGGGAGGGGAAGGGATGTGTACACAGATATATATATATAATGTGTTCAACGGATCCTAATCTTTTTCACACGAAACAGAAATATGTTAACAACTGCTAAAATTTTGACAAATATTAAATTATGAACCTGTCCTTTTATTTATATTCCCTTGTTCTATTAAGCTGGATGCCTATTTCGCGTAATGTGTAAGAGCTCTTTTTTACTTTTTCCTATGATCAAATATAAGTAAGGTCACAATTTATTACAAGTGATAATTCAGAGCTGATGGCTGAGGTGGTACTATTAGGAAAGAACAAACTGTTATTAAAAGGCATGCACGAAGTATTTCGCGTTCATGCAGATTTGGGGGAAGGACTGCAATTCAAAGAGTGTGATATAGACAACCTATCATAATACAAGCATCAGTCATGATTCCATGACTCGAACTCTTAATTTATAGATAAGGAACAAATTGTTGTTCAACAAAAAGAAAATAATACTTCCTCCGTTCCAATTTATGTGAACTTGTTTGACTGGGTACGTAGTTTAAGAAAAATAAAGACTTTTAAAATTTATGGTCCTAAACAAGTCAAAAAGGGGTCAGAGTATTTATGTGGTTATAAAAGTTTTTCATTAAGAATAAAATTGTAAGTTTAAACTAAATTATTACCAAATTTAAAAAAAGATCATTTTTTTTAGAACGAATATAAAAATAATAGGGTCACAAAAATTCGAACAGTAGGGAGTATAAGGAGGAGGGAGCAAGAACGGAATGACTACCCTAGCTATTAGACAGATGTAGGGAGCACAGGAAATCTTTACAGAATTATTGAAGATATCCATCTAAACAGATTATACATATATATCCACAAGAATCTTCTATCACATCAAAATCATTCCATCCCCAGCTGGAAAAGACCCCATCAATCTCTTCTATGTTTTACCTGTCACAATTCTCACCTTTTACTATCAAGAATCCATGGCGAAAAGAAATCTACACAACCTACTCAACTGTACTTGTTTGCTCGTTGAATTGACAAAGATAGAAAATGGAAACTGAACATTATAGCATGAAGCTTATTATCGAAACAAAGTTTAAATTTTGTATACCAAAAGTATACACAAATTTATGCACTATTTGTATATGGGTAAAATCAGGGGCAATACATACCCCGATTTCCCAATGAAGAAGACGGAAGAAGGGCATAGACGCATGAGGTCGAAATCGAGGCAGGAAGCCCTTCGTTTCGAGATCCATGAAAGGTGAACGATGTGCTCATCATCAGGCGTGATAAAGCAACGCTCCTCAGTCCCAGAACGAGCTCTAAGACCTCGGGAAATATGGCAAACGGTTACGCATGACGGATAGAAGGCCGTGATATTCGTACCTAACCGAATATCACGGTGCAGATTTCGCTCGATCACGGTTATGGATCAGTAATTAACGAGAAAGGAAGACTTTTACCTTTTTTAGACTTGTACTAGAGATGAAGCTCTCATACTATATAAAGGGGAAATTTTTCTTTTGTAACACACAAATCAAAGCAATACAAAATTACAAATTCATTCTCTGATTTCTAGCTACAACAAAAGTTCTTATTTAATTGTTTTGTTCTTTGTTCATAACCGGGCTCGAGGCAAGGGTCCAATCGAGGGCAAAATTATTATTCAACCTAGGTTCGGGCTAGGCCATAACATCATAACCGATTTATAGTTCATTTTGTCTTTCATTCATTTATCTAATATTCTTGATTATTTGTGTTGAATCAATCCAAGTACCCTTAAAACCACGTGTAAATTTAATTCTTATCCGGTTTAAGGGTAAACAGTGTGGTGGCCACCGTGGGGCTAAGGATAATAGTGGTGATCTGATACGAATCTCCATAACACACCCTATTTTACGCTTGTTCCTTAAAGTCTTAATTTCAGGTCAACCCAAAAATGTCGAACTCTCAGTCGCAGAGTCTAGCCTTCATGGCAAAAATAATAATTTGGTGCCTACCAACGAGGTGCCCCTGCTGATTCCAGCGGTGTCCCAATTGACGATCTGGTCAATGCTAACTCGTAGGTGGCCATCGATGTTAATTTGCCAACTGATTCCGAAAACAGTATTCGCGAGTAGGGTTGTGCATTTGGATCGGATATCTGAAATCCGATTCGATCCACTCTATTTCGGATTTTCAGATTGGATGCAGATTATGTTTTATAAAATTTCGGATTTTCGGATTGGATTCGGATTGATATGATTTTAATCCGATCTGATCCGATCCGAAATTCGAAATTATATGGGCCTATATAAATACTACACTAAAATATTAGGGTTAAGCATACTCATTTTTCAGACAACCCCTTAGGTTATATTGATGTTCTCCACTTCTCCTCTCGCACATATTTCTGCCTCTCTTCCGCCTCTCTTCAAAGTTCAGTCCAATGAACTTGAAGACCAAACTTCCACCTCTCATCACTCTTCACTATTCGTTCTTACTTCTTAGCCACTAGCCACACATTCAGTCCAGTGAACTCCAAAGTCCGGTGAAGTAGAAAACTCCAAAGTCCAAATCTCATCCTCTTGAAGTCTCAACAGTTCGATTTCCAATCGACGGTAAGACTGGAATTCTCTCTAACCATTAGTTATTATCGGTTTCATTGTTGCTTTTTCCCTCTCTCTTAAATCTTAAATATGGTGTTTTTCACCTTTTATTTCACGGAAGAAATCAAATAGAGTTATTTTTGTGTGTGTTTTTTGTGTTTTTTTTTGTGTGAGTTAGAGAGAGATTACAGGATCTTTTTTTTGAATTTTTATGCTGTCTTTTTCCAATTTTTGTATGTATATATCGATTTGGCTTTATCTTCTATCTTTTATGTCTCTTTCATGTTCTATTCTTCTAAATCTGATTTTACTTTGATTTTTTTTGTTTTGGTAGATGAAAAATGAGGCAGAGACACCGAATGAACTTCAAATTGTTGAAAAATTTGGTGAAAGTGATGCTTCAACTGATTCCACAACCCAGAACAGTGAATCTCAATCTAGTTCGAAGAAAAGAAAATTGGTTAAAGAAAGATACTTGCTTGGCACTACTTCAACAAGTTCATTGATGTCGAGGGTGTGAGAAAAGCGAGATGCAAGTATTGTTCAGAGAAATATGTAGTTGATACCAAGAATAGCGGCACAAGCAATTTGTTATTGCATATTCCCAAATGTCCGAGCAATCCCCACAAAGCAGAAACAAGCCAGACAATATTAACTTTTCAACTAGTATTGTCAATCAGGTGATGTTTCACTTATCCCTTGGAAATTTGATCAAGAGGCATGTAGGAGGGCTTTAGCTCGTATGATTATTAAAGATGAACTTCCCTTTATTTCTGTTGAAAAATATGGATTTAGAGACTTTGTGAGAACTCTTCAACCTTTATTTCATATTTCATCTCGTACTACTATGCTAGGGATTGTCTTGAGATGTACAATAAAGAGAGACTTGCTTTGAAGTCAATTCTTAAAGAATCAAAACAGAGAATATGTATTACTACTGATACATGGACTTCAATTCAAAGAAATAATTATATGTGTTACAACCCATTACATTGACAAGAATTGGAAATTGCATAAAAGGATATTGAGTTTTTGTCCAATTAATAGTCACAGAGGTCAAGATTTAGCTAGTGGTATTGCTAAGTGTTTACTTGAATGGGGAGTGGATAAAGTATTTACTGTGACAGTTGATAATGCAAGTTCTAATGATGTGATGGTTAGAGAATTATCCAAGCAATTTACTAGATGGAACACTAACTTGATGGAAGGTAAGCATGTTCATGTGAGATGTATGGCTCACATCATCAATCTAGTTGTTCAATATGGGTTGAGAGAAGGGAGTGTGTCTATTGAACGAATAAGACAAGTTGTTAGGTACATAAGACAATCTCCCGCAAGATGAAAAAAGTTAAAGAATGTTGTGATCTTGATAGGATAACTTCTAAAAGTCATTGTGCTTGGATGTTCCTACTAGGTGGAACTCCACATATTTGATGTTGAAGGTTGCTAAAGTTTATGAGGAATACTTTACAAAATATTGTGATATTGATTATGGTTTGATGTCATGTATTTCTAACTACATTTGTTAGGATGGATAACCTGCAGGTCCACTTTTAAGTAGTGATTGGGATAGTGTAAGACGTATTGTGAAGTTTCTGGAAATTTTTTATGAACTCACCTTGAAAGTATCAGGTATACTTTATATTACGTCTAATGTGCACTTTCTTGAAATATGTGTTGTTGATTCTTCTTTAAAAGAGTTGATGCAAAATGAAGATGCTTTCTTGAGAGAAATGGCAAAGAATATGAAAGAGAAATTTGACAAGTATTGGGGGGGTCCATATAAGATGAACAAAATAATTTTTATCTCATGTGTGCTTGATCCACGTCATAAGTTTCATACTCTTTCATTTGCGCTTGGTGCTATGTTTGGAGAAACAGTACGTTTGAAATTACAAGAGGAGCTGAAAACTTACATGGATACTTTGTTCAATGTGTATGCAATAAAAAATAGTGGTTATGGTTCATGTCCATCTTCTCCATCTTCTCCATCTTCTGGTCCATCTTCTTCATCATCGCTCTCAAAATTCATGCTAGATTTAAATAAGCATAAGAAATATGGCAGAATTGGCTCTAAAATGGAGTTAGATAAATATTTGGGTGAAGATGTTGAGGAAGACCATGAAAAGTTTAACATTCTGGGGTGGTGGAAGTTGAACTCACCTAGATTTTCCACTCTTGTTGAGATGGCACGTGATGTGCTAGCCATTCTGATTTCTAGTGTTGCCTAAGAATCAGCCTTTAGCACCGACGAACGCATACTTGATCCATTTAGGAGTTCATTGACTCCTAGATTAGTCCAAGCTCTTGTGTGTGTCCAAGATTGGCTTCGAAATGAATCAACAACTACGGTTAAAATTGAAGAAGATTTAGATAATCTTGAACAACTTGAAGCTGGTAAGCCTATCTTATTACTTGTGTTTAATGTATACTTTATTTGTATGTTTATTTAGATTACTTCTAAACTAATTTCTTTTGTTACTATCTTATTCTACAGAATTTATTAATATGGGAAGAGATCCTTGCATTGTCGACATATAGTGATTTTCTATTTGTCGTACAACCGCAGGTATTTCATTATACACTTGCTTTAACTGTCTTCTTCTTTTTCTGAAAATGTTTTTTGAATTGTTTGAAATTGCATATTTTTAACTGGTTATCTCACAGTCCTACTGAGAATCTGAGATTGAGAGTTACATTAGGCCTGGTTGCTGGTTGTGTTGACTATTGTGTTTACAGCATATATGCGGCTTCCAAAAGTTAGAACTTGGAACTCTTTTGTTTTGTGTAATCTATTAAAGAAATGTTGGGGAATTTAATAGTTTGGTTTGTTTTATTTTTCTATGACAGTATGGTTTGAACTTTGAAAGACAATTGATTGTGTTTTGTTTGAGCCTTTAGGTTCTTCAGTTTGGTTTGGTTTGAAAGACAATTGTTGCATCATGTAATATTTCAGATTGTGGTTTGTAATATTTCAGATTGTAGTTTAGTTTAGTTTCTGATTGAATGTTGTTTTAGGTGTTTATTCACTCAATTTTTTTGATTCTGATTGAATGGCGTTTTAGGAGATAAATGGTCCTAAGTCCTAACTCCTAACCACAGTAACCAGCAAATCTTATGAGTATGAATTAATTCAGCAGCTTTTAAAATGTCTTTGGTGAATGGTGAGTATGACTTAATTGAGTGACAATCTGATCCAACAATCCGAAAAATTATCCGATCCAATGTTATTTCGGATCGGATTCGGATCGCCTTTTGCAGAATCCGAAATATGCTAAATCCGATCTGATACGATCCGTGCACAGCCCTATTCGCGAGGGACCCCGACCAACAACTCAAGAGGCGCCCGAAGGCGAAGGTAATGGGGTAAGCTTGAGGCTAATCTTTGAATGTTTCATGATCAACAGGAAGAAATAATGAAGCTACAGAATCAACGCCATGCCCCCAGCATGGTCGAGCCCGAACAATCCTGGGAAAGAACTCGAACAAACGAACAAATCACTGAAAGGCCGGGTGAAGTCAAGCCCGGGGTCAACCTCGAGATAATGAAAATACTTGAAGCATTAGCGAAGAGGGTGGAGTCAGGTGAGAAGAAAATTGAGGCTAATGACAAAAAGGTGGAAACATACAATTCCAGGGTCGATCAAATCCCGGGAGCACCCCCCATATTGAAGGGATCTGTTTCCAAGAAATTTACCCAGAAGCCTTTTCCTCCGAGTGCGGCACATCCCGAAGAGGTTTTGTATGCCTGATATTCTTAAGTATAACAGAACCACATATCCAAACGAGCATGTGACTTCCTATACATGCGCAATCAAGGGGAACGACTTAGAAGACGATGAAATCGAGTTAGTGTTATTGAAGAAGTTTGGGGAGACTTTGTCCAAAGGAGCAATGATATGGTATCACAACTTATCCCCAAATTTCATTGTCTCTTTTGCTATGCTTGCATATTATTTCGTAAAAGCCCATGCCAGGGTCATCAAGGAAGAGACCAGGAAGTCAAACCTCTTCAAGGTTTAACAAAAAGATATCGAGATGCTCAGGGAGTTCATGTCAAGATTTGAGATGGAACGGAGGGACCTGTCTCCGGTTGCAGATGATTGGGACATCCAGGCATTCACTTAGGGTCTTAACCCTAGAAGCTCCTTGGCCTCTCAACAGGTAAAACAAAATTTGGTAGAGTACCCTTGGGCCTACATCCACAACAGGTACCAGTTAAATATCAGGGTCAAGGACGACCAACTCGGAGTTTCATTCAGGTTTGTTTACCCCATCAGGATCGATGATAGGCCTAAGAGAACCATTGATCATCAGCCATGACCCGTTCGAGATCGGTACCAACCATACAATGCGGATCAACGGGGAAATGGGTCCGAGCGTCATCCCACTAGGAACGAGAAGAGAAGCGATCGAGGTCCCAGTAGCCGAGGTCTGATGATCAAAAATGATTTTGACAGGCCGCTCGGGGTTGGGAAGCACCGAGATTATCAGAGTATATCTTCAATATTGATGCTGCCAGCATCGTGTTAGCCATCGGGCGCATAAAAGAGACCAAGTGGCCTCGATCATTGCAGTCTGAACCTACCCAAAGAGATCCTAACTTGATATGTAAGTATCACGGCACTCATGGTCACAAGATCGAATATTACCGACAACTGAGAGAAAAAGTTGACTGGTTGTTCAATGACAGACACCTCCGAGAATTTTTTAGTGATCGAGCCAAAAACCACTTCAGGAACAGGGTCGCCAAAAAATAGGTCAAATAAGAGGAGCCTCAACATGATCATCGGAGGGGTCGATGTCCCCCAAGGTCCAATGATAAATCACACTAAAGTATCTATCACAAGGGAAAAATGCACCCGAGATTATGTCCCCGAGGGAACCATTTCGTTCAGCGACGAGCATACCGAGGGCATCGTGTAACCTTACAATGATGTGGTGGTAATGTCTGTACTTATCAATAAATCTCGTGTTAAACGTGTGTTTATTGATAGCGCTGTCAACATCATCAAATAGAGGGTCGTAGAGCAATTGGGGTTACAAAACCAAATAGTGCTAGCAGTCAGAATGTTGAACGGGTTTAACATGGCATGTGAAACCACTAAAGAGGAGATAACCCTATCGGTGAACACTGTCGGGACAGTATAAGAAACAAATTTCTAAGTTATCGAAGGGGACACGAGGTATAACTCCCTATTCGGAAGGCCGTGGTTTCACAACATGAGGGCGGTACCCTCGACCTTACACTAGGCGTTGAAATTTCCTACACCGGGAGGGGTCAAGACTGTCTACGGAGAATATCCGACTCCAAAGGAGATGTTCATAGTCGACGAGGTAATCTCGATACACTCGGTTTCGACATCAAGGAACGCGGAGTATACCAGAAAGAAAAAAATTAAATAGCAATCACAGATCCCGATCTCGGCCGAACCGGAGGAACGAGGAGTTGGCGAGGAGGATGATTACGGAGTCCCGAGATCATTCATTGCTCCTGATAACACTGACGCCGCCAAATCGACGGTTGAAGAGTTATAGCAAGTCATATTAATTGAACACCTACCGATTGAAGGGTATACCTGGACACGGTGTTAACCCCCGAGCTCAGGAAAAAACTCATGGATTTTCTTAAAGCTAACATAGATTGTTTTCTTGGTCCCATATTGACATGTCAGGGATCCCACTGGAGGTAACCACTCATAAGTTGAGTTTGGACCCGAACTACCATCTGATTAAGCAGAAGAGTAGGCCGCAGTCCGAAATCAAGCATGCATTCATCAAGGACGAGGTATCCACACTCTATAAAATAGGATCCATCTAGGAAGTTAAATACCCGGACTGGTAAGCTAACGTAGTGGTAATGTCTAAAAAAGGGAATAAGCTAATAATGTGTGTTGATTACAAAAATCTAAACAAAGCATTCCCTAAGGATTCTTTCCCTTTACCTAACATCAATCGTATGATCGACATGACGGTCTCTCATGAGATACTCAGCTTCCTCGATGCCTATTTCGGGTACAACCAAATTCGGATGGACCCGGACGATCAAGAAAGACTTCTTTCCTAAAATTTGACACCTACAGTAATAATGTAATGTCATTTGGATTAAATAAAGTTGATGCCACGTACCAACGCCTAGTAAACAAGATGTTCGAAAAATAGATAGGAAAATAATTGGAAGTTTATATTGATGATATGATGGTCAATTCCCTACGAGTAGAGGACTATTTGAAACATATTCAGGAGACCTTTGACATACTAAATAAATACAATATGAAGATGAACCCGGAGAAGTGCGCATTCAGGGTCGGATCAGGAAAATTCCTCGAGTTCATGGTATCCAATCGAGGGATCAAGATCAATCTCGACAAAATCAAGTCCATAGATAAAATTGCCGTGGTGGAAAACATCAAGGCTGTCCAAAGGCTGACCAGGCTTATAGCCACCCTAGGTCGGTTCATCTCGAGATCCTCGGACAAGAGCCATCGATTTTTCTCACTATTGAAGAAGAACAACAACTTTTCCTGGACCCTTGAATGCCAGCAAGCTTTGGAGGAACTCAAATGGTACCTATCGAGTTCCCCCATGTTGCATACTCCGAAGGAGAACGAATAGTTGTATCTCTACTTGGTGGTTTTCGAGGTAGCACTAAGTGGAGTTATAGTCCGGGAGGAAGAAGGTACGTAATTTCCTATTTACTATGTGAGTAGAACCCTTGGAGAGGTCGAATCAAGGTATCCTTACCTGGAAAAATTGGCGCTCGCTTTGCTAAGCGCCTCCAAGAAGCTAAAGAAGTACTTTCAATTCCACCCCATATATGTCGTGACCTCTTACACCGCTAAGAAATATCATGCACAAGCCCGAGATCTCAGGCCGATTGGCCAAATGGGTCGTAGAAATTAGCGGATACGATATCGAATATCGACTCTGAACCGCCAAAAAATCTCAAATTTTGGAAGACTTCGTGGACAACTTTATGCGGGCCTTAATACCCAAAGTCGAAAGGGAACTATTGTTAACCTCAGGGACCACTTCAGGAATTTGGACCCTTTTCGCGGACGGTGCATTGAACGCGAAGGGGTACGGGCTCGGTATCGTACTGAAACCACCTACAGGAAATATAATTAGGCAATCTATCAAAATTGTGAATTTAACTAACAACAGGCCGAGTATGAGGCCATGATTGGAGGTCTAGAATTTGCTAAAAGCCTTAGGGTCGAGGTGATCAAAGCTAAGTGCGACTCCCTCCTTATGGTAAATCAAGTTAACGGAATATTCGAAGTGAAAGAAGAACGGATGCGAAGATACTTGGAAAAATTACAGGTAACGCTACACCAATTCAGGGAATGGACACTGCAACATGTACCCCGAGATCAGAATAGCGAGGCTGATGCATTGGCTAACTTGGGGACGTCGGTCGATTCCGATGAATTCAGTTCGAGAGCAGTAGTGCAGCTAATAAACTCGGTGATAGAAGAAGGCCACGCCGAAGTAAACTCAACGAGTTTAACTTGGGATTGGAGGAACAAATACATAGAATACTTGAAGACATGAAAATTGCCTTCGGATCCCAAGAATCGAGAGCCCTGCGCACCAAGGTTATCAGATTTAGCTTGGTCAAAGGGGCATTGTTCAGGATGACCATCAACGGCCTACTAGCCAGATTCTTGGGACCAAGGGAGATCGAATACGCAATGAGATAAGTTCACAAAGGCACATGCGGGAACCATTCGGGAGAAGAATCTTTGGTTCGAAAACTAATTAGGGACAACTATTACTGGACCGAAATGGAGAAGGGTGTGAAGTACTTCTTACGGAAATGCGACAACTTCCAAAGTCACGCCTCGATGATCTATCAACCGGGAGAAATGCTCCACTAGGTCCTGTACCAGTGGCCGTTTATGAAGTGGGGAAGGGACATCGTCGGCCCCCTGCCATAGACTCACGGTAAAGCTCAATTCATATTATTCATGACTGATTATTTTTTTCCAATGGATTGAGGCCCAAGCATTCGAAAAGGTCCGAGAGAAAGAAGTCATGGACTTCATCTGAGACCACATAATATGTCGATTTGGGATACCGGTCAAGATTGTTTGCGACAATAGAAAACAGTTCGTCGGAAGCAAGGTGAGTAAGTTTTTCAAAGAACACAAGATAAAAAAGATATTATCGATGCCTTATCATCGTAGTGGAAGTGGGAAGGCAGAATCAATGAACAATACTGTATTTCAAAACCTGAAAAAGAGGTTGATCGGTTCGAAAGGGAAATGAAGGAGATCATGCCCGAAGTCTTGCGGGCATACCCTACGATTTCGAAATCAAGAACCGGGACCACCCCATTTTCTTTGATCTACGAAGTTGAACCCTTAATACCACTCGAGGTGGGAGAACCAAGCCTCGGGTTCCAATACGCGACCGAAGAGCAAAACGGCGAGGCTATAATTATGAGCCTAGAACTATTGGATGAAAGGCAGGAGGTCGCCCTGTTCCAGTTGGCCGCCCAAAAGCAGCAAATAGAAAGGTATTACAACCGAAGATACAGCCTCTGACACTTTCAAGTCGGGACTCGATGTTGAGAAATGTAACACTACACACCAGGAACCCAAGCGAAGGAAAACTGGGCCCGAATTGGGAAGGACCATATCGAGTCATTAGAATAACCGGCAAAGGCTCATATAAACTCGAAGGGGAAACGGGGTGCAACTACCAAATAACTTGAACGTGACACACTTAAAGCAGTACTACTGCTAAGGTATGAACTCAGTTACGTTTAATCATGTTAAAATCAGACTAACATATGCAGGTAATCATCCAAGGACGGATGTGGCTATTAGGTCAGAAAGCACGTGTTGCACTCTTTTTCCCTTGCATCGGTTTTATCCCGAAGTGGATTTTCCAGTAAGGTTTTTAATGAGGCAACAGTAAAATGTGTTACCTTAGATTCGAGTGTCGGGTCCAAACCGAAATCAAGATCGTTTGCTTTAGGTCAACAGTATTTGATCCCTCACGAGTTCGACCTCGAATACTGGGACCATCGCCCTTGGATTAAGATCTGTAGCAAGGGAAAAAGGAAATTTTATGTGCTAAAAGCTAAGGTTTGGTGGTTAGGATTCTTTGTCAGGGCAGAACGGTCATATGAACCATGACCACATAGTCCACTCTAACCATGGCACAAGTTTTTATGTGTCTTTGATTATGTACCTTGCATACAAAGCATTCCTCATTCTTTTGTATTAGTTGTTGGAATAGATAATACATATATGATCATATGCATATGTAAGTAAGGGCTGCTTAGAGTTGGTCACAGAATTCCTAATTCAAATTGCAATGTACAATGATTCGGGAAATAAGATTTTCCTTTTCTTAAAACAGAAAAAAAAAATACATTCCCTTCTTTCTTACCAAGAATTTTCGAAAAACACTAATTTATTTTTACGATGGGTTCTGTATTTATATACTTTGTATATAATTGTATATAAGTATTTACTATATAATCTATAAGAGAAGTCTTTTCCTTTTATTTTACTATTATATGTTAAATGAGTCCAAAAAGATGAAATGAGAAAAAAATTTGTATATATCAATAGAGAAAATAACCATGTGGAAAACAAGACATGAATTCTCTACAATTACACTGTGGAACAATTGAAGGGATGTGGCGCAGCTTGGTAGCGCATTTTTTTTGGGTACAAAATGTCATAGGTTCAAATCATATCATCCCTACAGTACCTATTATCCAAAGAGGAATCATTCCACTAGTATCTATCATTTACCCCACTTCCCTCTAGATTTCATCAAGTGGTCATGCTAGAGACATAAAAAATTTCTACTTTCCTTACATTTTGTTACTACACATTTTTTCAATCCCGGATCCTAAAGCCCACGGTCTACCCCCACTCGGGTACTGTCGCTCGATGAAAATCCAGACGACTCGGGATACCAAATCCCGGAAGCACCAAAACCATTAGGCGGTGCCCAAAGATAAAAGGCTACGGCCACCCTAAAGTAAGAACCTTCGGTAAATGGTTATGCTCGGCAAAAATTTCGTCTAAAAACACTCAAGCATCTTAAGAACCTTTGGTCTCAGGGTTCTAATCCACAAGTAAACTAAAGTGGCATCGAAGTATGATTTAAAGCTAAGGCATGAAAAACAATACGCAAATAGAAATTGCAAGAAGATGCTAAAAAAGTAAAGACATGTATTGCCAGAAAGGGAAAAATTTTATATACTCTAAAATATATTTACAAAGGCCCAATAGAACGGCCCCAAAATAAATAAAAAAATACATAAGGAAAACTCAAAAAATACTAAGGCATCTACGCCTGGTCTTCACCTGGGCCCGACTCGTTGCCAAAATCGTTGGAGCCCTTGGAGCCTTCGGGACCCCCGGGCTCATAGATCTCCTTTACCTCGGCCTTGAGTCTCGCTTCTTCTATCTCGGCCGATAGATCAAAACCTCGGGCATGAATCTCTTCAAGGGTCTCTTTCCGAGATAGCCGCTTTATGTACTTGGTCTTCATCTTTAAGCGGGTCTCGGCTACCTCCACATCGGCCTTATACTAACCACCATTTCCTCAGAATTAGCAGAGGTCACATCCAATTTGGACCTCAATGCAGCATACTCTTTCCCAAGGGCATCTTATTTCGTGACAACCGAGTTCAGTTGTGCCTGAAGGTCATCATTCAGCTAAGACCATTTATTAGCTTTGTTCACCACCTGGAGTTGGTTCTCGACCGATGTCATCTCCACCTTCGCAGCTTCCTTCTTCAAATCTAGCAGGTCCATCATGCCCTTCCACACTTCGGTCGTGGCCTTGACCTCGTCCATCTCGGTCTGGAGTTAGTCAATTAGGTCTATCTTTTGTTGGAACTGCGAAGTTGTATTGTTAGTCACCACGACTAGCTGCTCATTTTTAGCCTCAAAGATCTTTACCTTCTCAACCAGGTCAGTATGTTCCCACTTCTGGGTTGAAGCCTCCTTTTGAGCTTTTTCCATCTCTGCCGGGAGAATAGGGAGGTCTTTAAGGGCCTCGTCCTGCTGCTCACTAAGAGCTCTATACATGTCATTTTTCTGGACCTTCTTTTTGATTTCGAACTCGAGCTGGAAATCTCCAAGTGGTAACGAAGGAAGCTTTCATGGTGAAGCACTAAAGCCTGAGAAACAATGAAATTAGCAGAAGACATCAAAAACCTAAGTGAGATTCACAAAGGGATTGATGCCTTACTTGGTTCAGCACCTGTTGCGCCTCTTTGAAGAGGATCTCCATGCCCACCTCGTTCATCTTTTCCTGGTACTCCTCGGTTACCAGGCATCGGAGGTATCTGGATATACCCATCAGAACGTACAGGACTCGAGCATCCTCTGCGATTGAAAGAATGACCGATCTCTTGTGCTCGAGATCCATGCTCTGAGCAGGAAATTGCTTCACTAGTTTTGGGCTCGAACTCGGACCGCCAGGCGCCAGCTACCAAAGCACATCCTTCTTCGGGACCTTCAGGTGACCAAGCCCGAAAAAATCCTCCAGTGCAGCCATATACATGTCGTTGAAAAATGTGTTGAGGGTATCGTCCGGGCCCTCCGCTCCCTTGCTGGACTTCTCTTTGCGCGCTTGGGCCTGTTCGAGAATAGACTTGGTATAGGAGGGCGTCTTCACGAGGTCAATAAATTTGGTTGCCTCCTTCGGAGCAGGGGAGGTTTCCTAGGAGGCCACAGCCTCTATCTCTCCCTCTAGTTCCCGAGTTAGAGAGGGATCGACCTTATGATCCTTTTTCTCGGTCATCGCATGATCCCCCTCATTAAGGGTCGCTCCATGAGCAATGAAAAGTTCATCGTCTTCAGGCTCATCCCTGAGCCGGTAGAGAGCATCGAGGTCTGGTACCTTGGACTTGGTACTCTTATTGGGCCTCCAAACCTGGATGGACACCCTTTTCTTCTTCTACACCTCGGCGTCAGGGGAACCTGAGGACTTTCTCTTATTCTTTTCCTTCTTCTTATTCTTCTTATCGTCATTTGCGGAAGCCCCAGGCTGCCTTGAAACAGAGGGCTCCGCAGGCGAGGATAGATCATCGTTCTCATCCAACGACCTAAGTTTGGTGGTCTTAGAACTTGTAAGAAAAGAGAAAAGGTTAACAATATGTACGTTAAGAGCATGGTGATAATTATTCACCATGAGAACGGGCCTCCCATTTTCCCTTTGAAATCTTGCATCATTCGTGCTCGGAGTACGGAATCTGCTTACACATCCCCTTGATTCACTCCTTGAGTCGGAGGATTGCATCAGGAACTTTGGTAACGGCTGCATGACCACAAGCACATGCAATGAGATAAAGAATAAAAAAAGAAATGAATATTCAAAAAAGACAATACTTACGGGATATGTTCCACTCCTCAGGGAACGGCAGGAACTCATGAGGGATCAGGTCTTCAGTTTTCACCCAAACGAACCACCCCTGCCAACCTCAATCTTTGTCCTCGTCGATGCTCGAGAAAGGAGCCTTTCTTGCTCGGTGAACAAGCTTAATCAGTCCCTCTTGGAAGATTCAGGGACTGTATAGGCGGAGTAGATGGTTGAGGGTGAACCGAGGGGCTTCGGTGTTGTTCAGGAAATGGAATAAGAGGATCAGGATCCTCCAGAAGGACGGGTGGATTTGCCCAAGTCACACCTTGTACCTTTTGCAAAAAGCAAGGATATGAGGTCCACCGTGGTGAGCGTGAAGGGTTAAGTGTAAACACTCAGGTACCCCTTCACGTAAGTAGTGATATCGTCATTGGGCCCGGGAATAACCTCGTCCTTACCCTCCCATTTATAGTCCATTAGGACTATGGATAGGGTCCACTGTGGCGAGCGTAAAGGTTTAAGTGTAAACACTCAGGTACCCCTTCATGTAAGTAGTGATATCGTCATTGGGCCCGGGAACAAATTCGTCCTTACCCCCCCCCCCCATTTATAGTCCACTCGGACTATGGGTAGGGTCTCTTCAGTGATGGAGCATATGTATCTCCATGCTCCCTCGCCTTGGTCTAGTTGGATAGATGTCTTCTAGACCTTGAAATCGTCCCCGATAGAGCAGCCTCAGGGTATAAAGCTCTTCATAGGAGGCTTCTGAGCCACTTCGGGAACGGCCACCTCGACATCTGCGGTCGGGTGGGAAGATAAAGGAGCAGCCTGCTGAGGCACTAACTTGAAGGTTTTTGGCATTGAAATTTGTGCAATATGAAGGTTTGACGAAAAATATGAAGATTTGAAGATGGTATGAAGGTATGAAGTTCTGGGTTAAAGGTCCGAAGAAAATGTATGAGGATGAAGGTGAAGATATGAAGTCTATAAGAACAAGGTATGACGATTTGGAGAAGTTGAAAACTGTTTGAATGTTCTAGGATAAAAGAGACGGAAAGTGAAAGAAGTGAAAAAGGTTGAAGCTTTTATAGGGAAAAAACAATCAATGCGCGAGTTTTCGCATTCGAAGGCATCCAGCCGGTGACTGACACGTGTTCGAAGTCAGAACGACGCGACTGATGGGACTTTTCGATTTACCCGTCATCTCAGTTGTAACGTACGAAGAAAGGAACCGGGGTTCATCTATCGCTTCTCATCATTTCGGCAAACTTACTCTATGAAAAACGAGGGGACTATTTGTATACGGGTAAAATTGGGGTGCAGTGCAAACACGATTTCTCGGTGAAGAAGACGGAAGAAGGGAACGGATGCACGAGGTCGAAATCGAGGCCGGAAGCCCTTCATATCGAGATCCATGAAAGGTGAACGATGTGTTCATCATCAGGCGTGATAAAGCAACGCTCCCCGGATGCAGAACGAGCTCTAAGACCTCGGAAAATATGGCAAACAGTTACGTAGTACGGATAGAGGGCCGTGATATCCGTACCTAACCGGATATCACGGCGTAGATCTCGCTCGATGACGGTTACGGATCAGTAATTAACGAGAAAGGAAGATTTTTACCTTTTGTAGACTTGTACTGGGGATTAAACACTCCTACTATATAAAAGGAAAGTTTTTCTTTTGTAACACACAAATCAAAGCAATACAAATTCATTTTCGACTTTCTAGTTACTGCAAAAGTTCTTATTTAATTATTTTGTTCTTTGTTCATAATCGGGCTCGAGTCAAGGGTCCAATCAAGGGTATTTTTCAACCTGGTTTGATAGTTCATTTTGTCTTTAATTCATTTATCTGATATTCTTGATTATTTGTGTTGAATTAACCCATGAATCCTTAAAACCGCGTACAAATTTAATTATTATCCAATTTAAAGGTAAACACTATCAATCACTAAAAAAGATAACTAGATGTAACTTCATAAAAACTGGAGTTATCAAGCTGGAAAATAAGGTAAGTTTCACGCTACAACAAGTTTAATACATTGAGTGTATTGTCAGCTTCTATAAGTTAAATTCTTTATTTTTTTTAGAAAAAAAAAAAGACAGTTTCAGAAATTAGACAGTTACATTGATAAAGAGGTGATATGGGAATATACATTTTGTGAAAAACCAAGGTCAAGTTACTAGTAATTAACACGACTTGAACACTAGCAAGCATGAAAATTTACATACTAAACAAATCCTTGAACTGATCAATATAGACAAACTCTTCTAATAAAATCGACATTTCTCTTTATTCCCTTATGGTTTGATCTCTAAATCATCCCATGCTATATTGAGATCAGCTGTACTTAACGTGTCGATTTCGTTCCAATTCCAATAACTTGGCATATTTTCAGTGACATTGCTTGTTTCTGGAATTTGCCATGGCTGAGAAAGGAGATCACCGCTGCTTGTAATTGGCATGACTGTAGTTATGGTTGACTCCTCCACCGTACTATCAAATTTTCCCATGTATTCATTGCAAACATATGAAGATTGAGTACTAAGAGAACATGGAACAGAATCAAAAGAGGAAGAAAAATGTGTGTTTCCATCTAACTTCAGACCTGCAAATATGTCATTGTAATTTCCAATGAAAGGTTTCTTAGAGAAATTGCTGATTGTATGATCAAATTGTAGTGATGTTGAAGGAAAATTTAGTGTCTGATAGTAAATATCAGATTCCTTTTTCTCTTCATCCAAAGTAGTAACATTTCCCCTTATGGTAGAAGCTGGCACGGCCGTGCTGATTAGATGGCACCTCTGATCGTTCATCTCTAATGTGACACGTTCCATTCTAGTTATATGATCAACAGGATCAGTCGGCCTCAACCGCTTGTTTTTTCGGCCACCGCCTACGGGAACGTTACGAAGAGTGCCACCTTCAGTCCAATGTCTTTTACAACCTTTACAATAATGGCGAGGCTGTGATTTGTTGTAATTGTTGTAGTAACAAAACTTGGTGTTATTTGAACCACACCTCGGACACTTTAATGGCTCCGGTTTCGGTGTCGGCTGCCGCCTTATCAACGGTGGTTCTGGCAGAGAATTCTGGCTCAAATTATCAAGCCCGTGATCATCATAAGAAACCAACTTAGTACTCAACCCCATATTTGATACACCAATGATAAGTAAATCAAGAATCTTCTATTTGATCAACTTAGTTGTGAAATAATTCTAAGTAGTTTAGTCTTTGGATCTTGATGCAAGAAGAGACATATATGGACATGAATAGAAGGGAGTTATTATATGGGGTTTTTTAAGAAGATTTATGAGGAAGGAATCAAGTTCATAAAAATTCTTAGGAAGGTGATGAGAAATGAGAGCATGTCATCTAAGATTCTCCATAGCTATTTTTATTTTATAAATGTGAAAATGTGTATATACTTGTGGAAGGGGTCAAATGGTTATCAATCTGTCTGTAAAAATATATACTAGTAGTACTTTATATAAATATAATAGGAAGGGGGGCGTACTGGAGAAAACCTATAATTCTTAGGTATGATCACTTGAGAGCAACTTGTATGGTCCAAGAGGAGGGTTTTGATTGATACTTGTGGCTGTGGGGTGTAGTCTTTGGTGTCAATTATATTAAATTATGACTCTTAGGTTTCCTTCTAGCAGACAATCTATAAACATCCCTTCCATTATTGTATTCATCTTATAATTCTTTATTTTAAATGGAATGTTATTTCCAAGTTATTTCAAGGAAAATAAAATTTCTTACTGTAAAAAAACCTATTAATATTTTTATAACATGGATGATATCTAGATCAGATTACACGCAAATGGAGTACTATCCTATCAAATATGTGAGCGATGAAATGATTCGTGAAAGAATATGTAGCGTTGATAGTGCGCACCGTTAGTTTGGTAAAAGAGATATTTTATATGCTAAATTTGTACTAAAAAAGGCCATGTGTGACATATGGATTATTCACGTAGTCATGTGGTCAATTAGCAAATAAAAGAAAAAGTAAAAGGAAACCAACAAACATATAGAAAACAAGAGTACCACCGTCCTTGGTTTCTTAGATATATTCCCATAAACTAGCCATACAAATTGTTTTTTGCAGTCAAGTTGGTATCATTATTTTAGAGAACGAAAGGGAATTGTCGGTGATGGATTGACTCACCTTGTGATATTGTGAGGTTAACATTTTTAGGTGTAATAATTTTTGGGCGTACTGTTTCTTTCATGGTTAAGAAAAAAGTATTTAATATTTTTTTTCAGCATTAAAAGATATTTATTTATTTATAATAACTAGAGTACGGACGGTACCGTCATTACAAGTGTCTCGATGGACTATAGTTATGCCTCTTAGATCATTACCTAAGACAGCCAACTTGCAACACAAAATATTCGAAATTTTCCTTACACAAATAAAACCTTCCTGATCTTAATTTGTGATAGGATCTATCAATGATTTAGGAGGTTAAACAAAAGTACGCAATTTATTATAACTAGGATGCATAAGAACTTTTTTTGCCAAAAGATAGTGTCATACTATTTCCTTCACTAAAGTTATGTTTCACGACGATCTCCACCATTTAAAGTAACATGTGATCGAATAATCTTTAAATCTATGCACTTCTTTCATGGGTAGTATGGTCACATGCTAGTTATACGGGAAATATAATGAAAGAATTATGTATATTGGATCAGAGAGTTATTTATCCGATAATTAAATTGTTACTCTATTTATAAAATGCTAATTTAGAAGGATATTTTTGTCCTTAAAGAGTTTATTGCTAATACATGTATTTTTATTCACATTCTATCATATATTAAGTAATATATAAATTCTCGCATAATTTAAAATAATCCCGGTATTATTTAGTATCACTAATCAAACGTTTTCATTAGTTATACAACGATTATTATTTTGTTCCTTGTATGGCCAATCAAACACTGTATTATCATATCGGAGATTTTATATAGAGATTAAATATTGTGAAGACTGAACCATCAACCAAAACGACTCCTTACAGTTATTGGTACATGTTGGAATGAATAGCCACATCGAACTTGTGTATAACATCCTATTCATTATTTTCAATGGTATGATGATGATTATATATTTGTATTGGCTGTAATATTATCCCATTCTAGAAGTAAACGGTAGTGTCAAATATGTCTAGTTTTGGCCGTTTCTTGATGCTAAGATAGCCATGAACGTAGTAACATGGCTTCTCATGTATAGCATGGTTCTGCAATCTAGTCATCTGTTGAATGATTATTATGAAAACCATAGCCATGACTACCTATTACTAGACTAGAATACACTACTGTTTTGTTTTTTGTTTTTTTGTTTTTTTTTTTGTCTATTTGGAGATATTCAATAAAATTGAAATGATATTCATCCGAAAGTTTAAATCAGTTGGTGTAAACAATCAGCCTTTCTACCCCATCGGGATAGAGGTAAGGTATGCGTACACACTATCCTCCTCAGACCCCACTTGTGAAACTATATAGGGTCGTCATCGTCGTTGTTGGTGTAAACTACCATTGTGTCGCTCGTCCTTCTTCTTAACGACAATGGAGTGTTTATTTTCCCATGTAAATTAGAATCAAATATTAAATTTATGGATTAATTGTTCACATCGAGAGATTATTGAAATAAAGGGACGAGACATCTTTTAAGGTAGTAACCGCTAACCACTCAATGAGTAACAGGACTAATCTAATTCATATCAAAAATTTCATCCTACAATTAAAAATTTCAGATGTCAACGTACTATACGATCAACACAAAATTTTGCCAACAATTAAGGATTTATAATCTTTTAGAATTTAAGCGAAGGGATATACTTAAACTGATGAGAAGCGTCACAGATTCCTGAGAATTGAGGTTTTAACATTATTTAATTAGAACAACGAAATTCTTCTTGTATATTTCTGTTCTTTAAGCTGGTATTTATAACTATCTTACGATTGTGTGTAGGTTTAGATCATATACATTTAATTTGTAATCTCCTCATAGAATGTCTGCTTATATTGTCATNACTCTCCGTTCACACGGTTCTCAAAGCAGAGGAGGAAGGGTGGGCAGCAGGTACCACGAGCCCTCTGTCCCACACATCTATCCAGAAGCAAGTGTAGTTCACCGGTTCCACCGAATGCTCCTATCTCTCGGCAAAGATCGTGTGAGTGTGCAGTTATGCTTCGGATGCTTCACCATAGAATAGATCGATCCAGTTCCCGTTCTTTTCCGGTGCACTCGCTTTATATCTCCGACACACAAGGAAGGACGCGGTGGGAAGGAAGCAGCCCTAGCCTCTGTCCGGCCGATCATTCCGCTGGCATCTCGCATTCACGCCCCCGTTTGACTGCCGCTCGGTAGAGGTCAGAAAGGGTGGAGGCATTATCAAGTAAGTCGGTTATAAGTGGTCGTGCTTTGCTTGCTGTAGCCCTATTTTTATAGATTAGGCTAGACCGATCGGTCTATTCAATTTGAATATAAAGGTTTCAATTTGAAATTTGAACTAATGGTCTCTACTATCGAGTGGTTCATTAATTAAGATGGAGATAACAAAGAATATTTGGCGGTAACCTGATAATGATGGTACTATCAAGTACTTTGTTCCAGGGGGATGTACAGAGAAAATTGATAAACTACATCAAATCGATAATTCAAGTTAAAAAAAGCTTGTTGTGGCTTGGTTTGATTTGGTTTGGTATTGGAAAATAAAATCCGACCATAATGGTTTTAGATAAAAAAAGTCAAACCGAAACCAAACAAACCCGATAGTACATTTATATAATTTTTAAAATTTTATACTTACAAATATTTATTGTAATGTAATTTATAAATGTTTCTTATTTTCACATTTTTATCTTTTAACGTATTATTTCAAGTTTAGCCTTAACATTCTTGAATGGTAAATAAATTTTATAACCCATAAATGTAGTAACTCAAACAAAGTTCAAGTCAATACTAATGCTAACAAAAGAAATTCAATTCAATACTAGAAATGACGATGCATAACTTAGTTTATTTTTTTCTTTAGTGCTTAGTTATGTAATTAATATTAGTACTTATTGATTATATTTATTTTAGCATGACCTATATAGTATTTTTAGCTTATGTTAATTTTCATTATGATTTATTAATTAGCAATATTTGTTTTATGTAATTTTATAATTTTATATTTGTTATTGAATATTTTAGTATAATGTTAGGACTTATCTCATATTATTGTGTATTTCTTGGAAAACACATTATATAGTTGTATTTTACTATATGACTTAAGAAATATTTGGAGCACAAATTACATATTTTATGCTATGAAGACTTTACCGGAAAAAATCCGAAAAAAACCCAAAAAATCCGTGAAAAATCGAGATTGAAAAACCCGACTTTGTTGGTTTGGTTTAGTTTGGTTTATAAATTTAAAAACCCGACACTATTGGTTTAGTTTGATAATTAAAAAATCTGAACCAACCCGACCTATATACACCCTACTATCAAGTACTTTGTTCATAAAGTATTCAATATTGGAGAAATGTTGTTATATCTACTATTCATTCTGTCCAAATTATTGCTCCCTTCACATTATTGAAGCGATTAACAGCATATATTCTGCATTCAATTACTTAAAGTTCTGAATTCGCATATGATTTATCTGTATTTTCTTCTTATTTGAGTGGCGAAAATTCAGTCGGTTGGCTATTTTTAGCTTTTGATTCTTTTTTCATATAGCAGTCGTGGATTTTACATTTTCAAAATCGATCGGTATTGACCGGTGAAATCACTTGTTAAGAAATTAATTAAAAATTGTGTAGTTATCAGTAAATTGTTAGTATGTTGTATCTTAAAGTATGAGCCTATGAGGTCCAATAACCATCCACAACATTAATAATAAAAAAATAAAAAAAAGGATTGATGAATATTCAAATGAAATTAAATGTTTTTTATACATGAACCACATGCATGTAATCAAAAGGTGGTGGTAAAGAGGAAAGGAAGTCCAGTCAAGCACATAATTCTCCAAATGTTAATTAACTATAGTTTTATTACTAAGATATTACTAGTACTATCAAAGAAATCAAGCGTGGTCGGTTTGTTAGGTAAGGTCACTTTGAGAATGTCTTTTTCCCTCAAATATATTATAAAAAGACAAAACAGAATATTTTTTGGTCGGACAACCAAGACTTCTTCTAAACTTAGATTGAATTAAAACCATAAATTAAGCTAGAATTATAAAGAGGAAGAAAGATTCTAATTTGACAAGCTGATTAGTGTGGATTAATCAATTGACTATAGCACGTGTGTATATAATCCACTATCTCAATTCTTTGTGCGCTGTGGATTAAGCAACTTTTGGTCTTAGCATTATTCTTATTCCAATGTTCCATTCTTATATTAGATCTCTTCTGGTTTTCTTAATTGTATTAACATTAATCAATTAATGGGAGAAATCATTAATCATATTCATCGGCCATGATGTGGTGTACCAAACCAAGGGACCACTTGACAAAAAAGAATGTACGATAAGTTCCAGCTTGGTTAAATAAATATGGTGATCTAAGCCGTGAACTAATTTAGGCAGTCGTTAACAACAACAAGCCCAGTAATTTTTCATAAGTCTGTACATCATAAAAGATGTACCCAGCCTTACTCTTATTCTAGAAGGGCAGAAAGGTTGTTTCCCATAGACCCTGGACGGGAGACAGATAAAAAAAGGGTAATTGCAACAAGTAGGAATAACAACACGATAAAATAAGAACGAATTCAAGAAAACAAGATAAAATAAAACTGAATCCAAGAAAGCAGTTAAACTCTAGGCAGTAATAGTAATCTATGTATAAAAGGATATCATGCTAATACTAACAAAAGCGAAGTGAGTAAGACAACGAGAAACGCTCGACTACCTACTCGCCTTCTACTCTAATTTTCGACCTCCGCACCCATGAAATAAACTAATTAAGGCAGGTCACGGGTGCAAATTTCGTCATGATTTAGTTCAGCTCAGCCGCCCACTACATGATTATTGCCACTACACAATTCTGAAAGGGAAAAGTTTATGCAATACTCTTTAGATTTCTGGAGAAAGTTATGCAAAGATTATAATGTGAGAATCGTAATCCAAAATTAATAATACTTGGATTGGATTAGTTAGTGCATATACTTGTTTTAGCAATTGATTGATTCATTGTAGTAAAAGGGTGATACAGGATGTACACTATTTAGGTTTACTATTTTACCCTTGTTTTCTAGTAAATAGAAAGAAAAAAACATTGTTAATTTGGTCTTTAAGGTGTTTCATCTTCGTAGAGCTAACTACATACAGTAAAAATTATGTAAAAATTGCGCGGGACACCCTATTTGATCGCTCCCATTTAACCTATACCCATTTTTTTTTAAACTTTTAACTTGTACCCACTTTTTAAATAACTTCAACTCTCTTTTCCTCGCCGAGCTGAAGTTCGCCAGTTAAGCTGAAGAACTTCAGCATATGCGGCAGAAGTTCCCCAATTACAAAGACAAAAACTTCAGCTCTAAAGCTGAAGTTAGTTCTCCAGTTACAAAGACAAAAACTTACTTCAGGCCCGTCTACTAGAATGCTGAAGTTTTGCGTGATTGTCTTTGCTACTTCAGCCCCGTATGCTGAAGTTATGCGCAAAAGCGGGTACGGATACAATGTTTTTACAAAGCGAATATAAGTTAAAACGTGACACAAAAAGTGAGTACGGATACAAAAAAAAAACCCAAAAATTATTGTTGATTCCTATATAAAATAATGACGCGATTGCGGTATAATTTATACAGGTATTGCTTATACCTGAAACGAATTACCAATCAAAGGCAGCATAAAATAAACACGAATTGCATACAGAGATTATATTCTTAATTCCAGTAACTAAACGCCCCTATGCTGTCTTAACTTAGCAAAAATAATTCGTTTATCTCCTTTCTATTTCACTGTTTCCATTCAACTTGTATACTTCCTATCCAGTTGAGGTTAAGAAAATTGCTACGAAATTGAGATAACTAAGGAATAGAATGTGGCATTTAGGTGGTCATTTTTGCAAGAACAGTAACACATTGTCACGAAATGTGGCATTTAGGTGGCCATCTTTGCAAGAACAGTAACACATTGTCACGAAATTGAGCAATTTTTTCCTGCTAGTATGTCAAAATCGAACCCCTGGGTGTAAACTAAACCCATGAAACATGCTTGCAATCATGGAAAATCTGCAAAAAGAAAAAGGGAAAAAAAACTTTTATGTTTAACTTAATTCTCATATAAGATATTGTCCTCCCTGTATCAAGAGAACTGAATCGGGAAGAGAATTAGTTCATTTCTCATTATACATCAAGAATTTATATGCTTCATAATTTCTCTTACAAAACACCTGCTTGCATTAATAAGGATGAATTAGAAAGTAACTTGAATCTTGAGTGATCCTAGCCTAAAATACTTCAAATGATTAGTATTTAGGCAAATTTTGGAACCTTAGCTCTCTTCCCTAACTTCTCTCTCTAGACTCCGATCAAACCTCAGTATGCCGATCACCACCATTAACCCCCCACCGCAACCCTTCTGAACCATCTTTCTCATTCTCTCAACCTCCTTCCATACCCTCCCCATTCATATGTCCACTCTCATTCTCAGAGCAACCTCGGATCAATCTAGACACAAATCAGCTTCTACTTCTTAGTAATTCTAGTAAATCTCACAGATTGTACATATGTAAGCAAGTACTTTGCATGTTCACTAGGATTCATTAACTTTTCTCAGAAGAATACGCAACGAAGAAAGCCATCGAAGCCCCTACCCACACCCAAAATTCCCAATGGGAGAAAAGAAGTCTTTAACAATTTCCACAAAAGAGTTACCTAACCAAATATTCAGTAGTAAACCAGTCTTCAGAAGTTGATCTCCCTAATAAAATTTTACACGTACTTCATACTGCTATAGTGCGTAGAAAGGTTACTCCCTAGAACACACTTGATCTTAACCAAAAGGCTGCAAAAGGCATCAAAGGTTACTAGAGATTAAAACCATAAAGCTCCTAAATGTAATGCAGCAACAGTGAAGACGACTCCGTCAAATTGAGTGAAACAGAAGCCTAAAATGCAGTTACTGCATATCTTAATAAGGACATTAGGTTAAATGAAGGAAGATCATAGAATGCATCCTTGTTAGAGAAAATAAGATTCTACTTCAGAAATCAAAGACTAGCAGAAAAATCTCAAGAGATAAGCCACCTATATACTTCTGCCGTGGTCTAAGCAATTAGCAGCAAAAAGTTGCATGTTTATGATCCATGAAAATACTCCAACTCAGCAATAATTCTGCATTCAGACAAAAATAAGACATCTATAAAAATAGTTTTAAGAGTTTGAAAGCAGCAATAACAAAGATAATTGACTATAGTCTGGAAGGAATTGAGGATACCGAATTCAACCACCACAAGCTTGGAACTGCAGTCAATAAAATGAATGCAGGTACGGATTGGATTTGAATGTTAGGACCTCCTGCCATCAATCAGTCAATCAACTGCGCTTCAATCACAAATTGGTTGGGGTGTCGGCTGTATGAATTCTCTTTATCCATTCATCTGTTCATCTCTGTTCAGGTCCATTTCATCCCAAAGGAACCTTTTCCTCAATGGGCATGTCCCAGTGAATTCAGTATTTACAAGGAGAAAAATAGTAGAAGGCCCCTCTTCTCCTGCTTTTGGCACCTCTTCCTTTGGGGAAACTCTTGAAGTTGCATCTTTTATAATCCCATGCAGCTTAAATTTTAATATGTGAGACGGAATATGTAACTAGTGTTAGGATACAGCAGATAGAAAGAAAAAGGAAGGCCCACAGCGGTGTTACTATTCAAACATAAAGGCAAGTTCAGTGCCTGCCATGTATATTTATCCCGAGCCCTAGGTAAATAGTTCATTTTGTGCAGAATATCTAACCACTGTGCTACGATTCAAAAACATAACAAGAAGTCTCCACTAGAAGAGTAGTTTTAGAATCTGGTAATTCAAGTATTACTAGCACCAAAAAGATCGCTTTTCATATGAGATGTTCGTCAAGTACAAAGCTTGCAAGCCTTGCATCATAATGACTCTTTCTCCTAAGTCATTTCCCAATACCTTCATATGTTGACTCCCCTAACTAGATGCTACAAGGTGCTATTTCAATCTCCAGATGTTAAAACAGATCTTAAATCTGGTGTATAACCCAAAGCCTTCATATTCACCCTTAATTCTTCCAGCATAAGATAAATACTTTTTTTCTCTGGGTGTTCCTGATCGCTTGCATAAAATTTATGGGCTTTACCATTAATCGTAATCCAACTAAAGCCCGGCTCCTTTTTAACCCCTTGCTTTTTCATCACGTTTCTCAGGTCAATTCCCTCTTTAAAATTCCCAGTTTCCATATATGTATTGGATAAAAGAACATACGTAGCTGAATATTGAGGGCAAACAGAAAGGATTTTCTTGGCAGCTATTTCTCCCAGCTCAGAATCACCATGAATCCTACATGCACTTAACAGTGATTGCCAAACCATTTCATCCGGTTCAACAGGCATTTTTCTGATAAATTCAAACGCTTCACTTAGAAGACCCATACGGCCAAGGAGGTCAACCACACAAGCATAATGCTGCATCTCTGGTATCAAATTATACCTTTTACCCATTGACCAAAAAAAGTGAAGACCTTCTTTAACCAATCCACCATGGCTACAAGCAAACAAAATGCTCAATAATGTAACTGCAGTGGGTTTAATGCCCAACTGCTCCATTTTCTTGAATAGTTCAAGTGCACAAAATACAGAACCATGTTGGGCATACCCAGATATCATGGCAGTCCAAGAAACAGCATCAGCATTGGAAATACAACCAAATACCTTTTCTGCCTCAGTTATGCTCCCACACTTGGCATACATATCTACCAGTGCACTTTCTGTGCAACTTTCATTCTGTAACCCAGTTTTATACAAGAGCCCATGAAGTTGTCGACCGTACTCAAGATAGCATAGGCTAGAGCATGCAACAAGGGTGCTAGCCAAAGTATACTGATTGACTGCAAAGCCTTCTTCCCTCATCTGAGAAAAGACGGCTACAGCTGCCTCCCATTGGGAACCTTGAGAATATGCAGTCACAAGAGTGGTCCAAGATACTATGTCTCTTTGTTCCATTCTATCAAAGATCTTTCTTACACCCTCAAGATACCCACATTTAGCATAAGCATCTGCAATTGCATTCTGCACACTAAGGGATCTATAATTATATTCAGATTTAAGAACCGCTGCATGAACCTCCAGTAAGAACTTGGAAAAATTCAATTCAGCAATCGCGTCAAACAGACTACAGTAAGTGTAAATATCAGACCTAACATTCTTTTTACACATATTAACGTACAGCTGCAAAGCTTCTTGGCAACACTTACACCGTGTATAACCAGAAATCATTGCGTTCCAGGGCATATTTACTCCACAGTTGGTGAAATTAGAATAGAAAACAGCCTTTGCCTCACATAAAGCACCACATTCAGCATACATATCAATCAGCGCAGTGCCTACAACAACATTAGACAACATACCGAACTCATAGACACAGTTATGGACTACCTTACCCTTGCCAATATCACCTAAACTCCCGACTGCCTTCATCACACCAACTAAAGTGTAAACATCTGGGGGAAATCCTTTATTTTTCATTTCAAGAAAATGATTAAATGCTTTCAAATGAATACCATTAGCAGTAAGTCCTGATATTATTGCATTCCAGGAGACCACATTCCTCTCACTCATACTGTTGAAAACGAGAGATGAATCCTCAACATTCCCCAGCTTTGCATACATGTTAAGAAGTGATGTATTAATAATAACATTTGAAGTAAAGCCTCTCATAACAATCTGAGCATGTACCATTTTACCCAATTCAAGGCTTCCTAAAGCAACACACAACCGCAGTGCAGCCGAGTAAGCAAATCCATCTGGAAGCATTCCATAATCTAGCATCTCTCGGAAGTATTTGAACCCGTTATAGAAAAATCCATTTTCTATTGATCCCACAATCATGACAGTCCAAGAAAAGACATTCTTCTGCAACATTTTATCAAACAATATCTGACAAGAGCTAAAATCTGAGCATTTCGAATATGCGTGTGATATATGATTAAGCAACAGCAACAAGTTACTATCCGAAAAATTAGACTTCAGAATATAACCATGAATAGATTTGGTTTCATCTAATAACTCTTTTTGAGCGCATACATGGAGTAGATCGACCAGTTTTTGGACTTGAGCTTTGTTGGAAGCTTCAGAACTAACACTAGTTTCAAGCATCTTGCTACGAACAACCCCATTATTTATCTTGGTATTTGGCAATGACAATTGTGATCTCAATATGACTACCTGTATAGAAATTAAAATAGCATCACTAAACTGCATTCTCACTCAACTAAGTGGAAGTAACTTAAATGGTTGTAACATGTAAAGTAATTAACATGATATGACAACTATCAGAAAACCAACTAGACCAATTATGACTCTCTTTGTCACATCGTGGAAGAAAGTATTTGACTTAAGCTTCGTTTGTTCCCAGTAAATGAAGGTGTAAATCTAACCATTCAGATCTCAATTAAGATTCATATAGAACTAACACTAGTTTCAATTTTTTTTTCCTTTTACAACCATTTATTTGCTCTTAACATGTTTAATTCACTCAAATATTGTACAGAATCTTAACATTATTAAGGTTCCTGTGAAGAAGATCTTTTATCACTACTCTATTCTCCCAAAGCATAACCACCACCACTAGCCACCACCTCCACCTTCAACCATCTCCACCACCTACTTCCACCGCATAACACTACCATTAACTACCACGATCAACCACCAGCACCAACCACTATCAGTAGCCTCTACCACACAACCACCACCACCTACTGCACTGTCATCACTTTTTATTACCACTGTCAGTTACTTCCATCAATCACGACCATGATGAGTCACCACCTCACAACCATCCCCACCAGTAGCTGCCAGTATCACCAACTTTTAGAATATGCTTCATTTTGAAACACCATGTAAATTAAGATTCACTCTAATATAATACGGATACAATATTTAATTATTACTGTATTTAAAATTTATATGTAATCGTTTTAAGTAAAAATAAATTACACACATTCAAATGTTGAGAAAATAAAAAAAATTAATTATCCAGTGTTTAATTTAGAGACAGTATCTAAATAATCATATATTCAAGAAAGTCCAGACATCTTAATCTTTAGAAAACAACAAACGGAACCTTATATAAAATATTAGTAATAGTGGAAGAAATTAATGAGTAATTTGCACTGAAAAATGGTTGCTAACAGTCTCCAATTTTCTTTCTGATAAGTAGTCTACAAGCACTTATACCACATGTTTATCTCTTACTCTGTTACTTGAAGGAATAGCGGGAAACTGGCATTGAAAAACTGGGCAGCAAAAATTAGCTTCAAGAATCCCACATTTAGCAGAGGAATGACAATTCATAAGTGATAGTGGGTGCATTGAAGCTACTAGAATCATGGACTACGATATTCAGCATATAAACTTCGTTCAGGAACTATATCAAACATCTGGTTGGCATACAAATGGGTGTGAGCGAAGAACTCAGCTTTAGTGTTTACACATAGGAAGCTTCCCTGTAGGATAACATTTGATCAAAGAAAAGTTCATCAAAAGTATAACTTCTTTTTTCTTCAAAACAATGAAAATAGCTCATTCTCTTATCTTATAGGATATATTTAAATTTTATCTTTTTCCACACCCTTCTCTCTTAGTATTTTTTTTTTTTCCTAACTATACCGTATTCGGTAATTAATCCAAGTACAATACATGAGGAAGCACTGCTCGAACCCAAAACTAGTTTTTTGTTTTTTTTAAAATACAATATTGGAATAACTCAATTCCTTAATTTCTAAAATAAAAAATTGCAGAAACTGTAACTTATTACTCTTTTATAAATATGTAAAATGCTTGAAAAACGGTATTCTAAGAAATATTCTGTCAAAAATATTGGCGATATTCACACCCAGAGTGTTTATTGAATTTTAGAAAACTGTAATTGCACAATGTGCGCCATGTTTCATGAACATTTCATATTTGTCATCGATAGGTTATCATTTCCTTGGTGAATTGGTAATCTTCACATGAATAACTTTTAGGACAATAACTAAATGTATCACTAAGCCAAACCTTTAAGTAGTCAACATGCAGTAATATTGACAAATGGAATAAACTTCTTTCTGTTCCTCGGAAGGCTAAGGGTTCTCTTTGGCACCCACCATCCATTTTGCAGCCACAGAGCCCAAGTGCCAAACCATATGTTTCGCGCCATGCATAATAAGTATAGCTATCCCTTTGTCTCGTGTCTAAAAACCACCACTATAAGAACAAACATTGTGACTCAACATTTATTTCTCTTACCCTTGTATTATACATGAAGAATTAAAATGACCTTAAAAGAAAATATCTTGTAAGACGTGAAAAAAGCTAGTAAATGTAATATTGTAATGGTACAGCCCGATAGCAAGATGGTCACAACTGTACAATACGGAGACTTGAGAATTAATGCCAGCGCAGATGAAGGGACAGACACGGGAAACCTTTCCCGCAAAGCTTAATGACTTCTTAAGTAATAGTCACTACAGTTACGTAACATCTATATTGGAACTAAAACTAAAATTACAATCAAGTTGCACATATTTGAACAAGGGCAAGAGCGTTTTTCAATGTTCTGGTACAGCTGAACAACCTTACAGTTGCGTATAAACCATCAACCACAGCATGCAGAAGTGAAATGAGAGCACCATAAACAAAGATTCACATTGATAGGATCAAGTTATCATACAGCATTTCCTGTGCTTAAACGCATGGAAAATACTTCACTACAACATACAGATCTCTCGTTGTGCAAATTGACCGACTAATGCTATTCCTTCAAGACGGGGATGCCCCTTAGCTGGAAATACTGCAGCCCTAAAGAACTAGATGGTACATTATATAAACCCAAAACCACCTCAAAACTTGAAATCCTTCTTTTTGGATTTGCCTTCCTTTTCCTGCATTTTACGTTTCCTCTTCTTCTCATTCTGCAATAATCTCATCTCATCAGTACTGATACTCCTCATAAACCAACAATTCTAAGAAATACAAGGCAGATAAGGAAAGATGGAATGAAGAGGAAGAGACAAAATAACCACACACCTCTGCTACCATGTCACTGAAATCCTCACGCTGGCTACGAAGCTTCTCTTCCTCTCTAGCTTCCTCATATCTATAAAAAGCATAAGAATGCTTTAGAAAAACTTAAAACTAATATGTAGAAGCCTCTAATTAGAAAGTATTAAAAGAATCGCTACTTACTTGGCCGGTAAGACATTGTCCATGAGTTCCAACTCTTCAGGTGCCAATGTGACATCAACTCTATCTGACTTCTGCCCTTTGAGCAGATCAACCTACAGAGAACATTTCAAGCAATTAGCCTCAAATTCTAATCTAGTGCCTCGCCTAAATGCGTACATCTGTACATATAGTATCATACAATGGCACAAATGAAATTGACGTATTGAATAAGATTAGTCAAAATAACAAGACATTTTGTGGTGGTACTCAGCCCTTGTCTTTGATTACGTGATTTTCCATTAGGGCCCAATTACTAACAAGACAAAGTCGAAAATTTTGCTCTATGATGATTTATCCATAATAGCTATACTATATATATACAGATGTACATATATACATCTGTATATATAGAATCAGACAATGGCACAAATGAAATTGTCGTATTGAATAAGATCAGTCAAAAAGAAACAAGACATTTTGTGGAGGTACTCCACCCTTGTCTTTGATTACGTGATTTTCCATTAGGGCCCAATTACTAACAAGGCAAAGTTGAAAATTTTGCCCAATTATGATTTATCCACAATAGCTATAGCCCCATCAATATGGCTTTGAGACAACTGAGATCATGTATTCCATAAAGGTAAACTTGCATTTGAACACAGGACACACACAGCACAGAAAGTTTCCCTTACCCTTTTGGCACCAGTCTTGTCTTGAGTACCAGTGTTGATCACATACCTGTAGGATGAGAGCACAAATCAGTTGCACAGTGGTGGAAAGGGGTAAATGTTAATGCCCAACACTATTTCTATGAGTATAGATAGGTAGGTAGATTACTTACGTATGGGCTGTTCCAAGAAGCGTTCCAGGAGCTATCTTTTCTTCTTTTTCTTCAAGCACCTTAATAGAAGAAGAGATATAATGAGTTTCCTTACAAGGAGGAAAAAGTAAACAGGCGGAACGCGAGAACTGGAAGTCAAAGTTGGTCCAATTACCTGGTAGAGGGGCTTCTCGGGCTCCTTCCTCTGCTGCTTGCGAAGGTCAATAACATCAGGAGTCTCAACTCCAGTAGGAGTACTATACCAGAAACAAAAATACATTGAGAAAAAAGCCTCAAATGGATCCTAGCGAGAATGAATAAACTAGTGAAGGGAATTAAAAGCAAGGATGATGTCAAGCTAGCTACTTCAAGATTTCTGACAGATAATGGGTATTAAAGGTATGGATCAAGTGCAGTACCTTGAAAGGCTGTCCACTGACTGAATACCATCCTCCAGCTCCTCTTCCTCCATCTCTTCTTCCTCTTCTTCTTCCTCCTCTTCTTCCTCTTCCTCCAAGTCACCCCAATGCTTAGTCTTGTCAACAGGTTCATCCTACACATGAAGATCGCGCGATTTACTTAGACACCACGCAGGAAAAGTGACACACAAGCTTTTATGGAACCAACTACAAGACCACATACATGAATTTAATAACAGCATTAAAACATCATAAGTGGGACTCCTTTGCGAGGTTACCAAATAAAGTTAGTTTAAGAATTCTTTATTTTACCATTCTGAAATATGGCAGCATACCAAAGCCAAAAAAAGAACACAACATACCTCATAATTAGGCTGGTCTTGTTGCAACACACCAAAGACATCTCCGTATAAAGGCCGTCCGTACTATGTCAAACAGAAGGGGGGAAAGGTTAAACCTCAAAATAAGAAGAAATTTTAACACAGTAAAATCTGAAAGAGAACATAAGAAACTCCAATGTACAGGTTGTAAACCTACTTCATCAACAGGTGGTTTACCCCAACCTCCCGGCTGATAGCCAAACTTGGCTCCTGGCGGAATAGGAGCATTCAGCCCAGGGATTTTCAGCTGAGGATAAGAGGGTGGAGGACCGTATCTCTGCACAGAAAATTGGAGGTTTAAAATCACATCAGTAATGGAACTCATTCTATTAATAAAACAAAACACGGGGGAACAAAATGATCTCTTCCACTAAAAACAAGTAGTTTTAAGGGTTTATCTTTTGTTGAAAGTAGCAAATAGTTTTAAGTTAGCTAACCTGCATATTGATGAGCCAAGGAGGAGGAGCACCTTCAGGCATACCAAGGGCCTCTTTCAGTTCATGAGACAACATTCCAGGTTTCATTTCCCTCAACTTGACCTGCACATCAAAATGAAATGATGGTAAACAGACAAAAGAGCATAGGAATATGGAAAGAATTAGCCCTAGTACAGCCCAACACAATCAAAGATCAAATCAACACATAAGGTGAGACACATCTCCAAGTTGGGTAATTCTATCCATATCACCCCAGTTTGGTCATATAAGATCACAACAAAAAGACTGCCATTGCTATTCCCGGGATTGGTGAAATATATTAGCAATGCTGAGAATGGTAAACATTAGCATGAAAAGCTAGACATGAAAGAGCATAAATTTGATGAACAATAACAATGGCTATATGTACCTCAAACTCCTTCCCTTCATAATACAGATCGCCATGATGTGTCAACTTTGGTTTAGTCTGATACTTAAAAAAGGCATCATGGAGAACCTGTGAAGAATAATCCAGAGCAGTAAGCCTCAGAAACATAAACATTTAACTAGTAGTTTATAAGTATTTAAAAGGTCAATATTATTAAGGAAACAGAAGCTATGTAATAACCTGATAATCAATATCCATCTTCCCCATTTTTGGCTGCATCCTTTCCCGCTGCTTTTGTTTAAGCTTCTTACTGTCCTCCTTTTCAATATAAGCCTGCAGAAAAAGAGCAAATAAGAAATACTCAAACAACGCAAGGAAACCAGAAAAAACTACATACGCTCACAGAAAGGTATCATATTTTTCAATAAGTTTTCTCACAACTGATTCCTAAACTCAGCATCTTACTCCAGGTAAATAGCTTTATGATAGTCTGCTTTGCAATTATGCAAAAGGGTCAACCGCAGGAAAGAACATATTTCCTATGTAAAGTCTAGGTGTTTTAAAAGTCCTTTTTGGTGTAAGAAGAATATTGTAATTGATATCGCCTCACTGATGGATCGTTTATGTTCTTTCAAGATATAGGAGGCGGAAGAATTTATGATCCCCCTCCCCCTGCCCCAAAAAAAAAGGCAAAGTGTTTGCAGGGTCACTTAGGCTCATCTCAAGATAACTTAAAATGAGAAAGCATCAAGGAGTTTCACTCGAAACTTTTGCTTCATTTTAATTATAATCATTACTTGAAACTATTATGATAAAATACCAGCCTGCTTCTCATTTTTCTGTCGTCAGAATGAGAAGCCGCCATTTCTTAATGCCCGTATTTTTGCAGTTGATCATATTTAAGAACGATCAAGGCATCTATTTCAGAATCATTTATTCAACACATTCCTATTTAACAAAGCCATCTGGAAAGAAGGCTAAAGTTGGGAGTAATCATACTTGTCTAATTTTCTCAATTCCTGTCGCAGCTATAAAGTCGGGAAGTTGAAATGGTTGTTTCTCAATTCCACGCTTCCCCTGAAAAAAATTCAATGTCAGTGAGATAAAAGCTAATAAAAAAGAGAGAGACTCAGATAACTGTATCGACATACTTTGAGCGGCTTATATGACTATACTACTGTACTGGCAAATCCCATCAAAACAGAAGATCTAACTTTGAGCCGACAAATAATGCAAAGATAGATGAAACTATAAGAATTTGGATAGTTGAAAAATATTAGTCACTCAAACTTTAAGATCCATGCTTGAGAGCAGCCAGTCGTTTTAACAGATAAGACAAAGTGAATCCACAGCACCATAGACACCACACAAACAAATGCATTATCCCAACCCACTAAAACATATATAGAAACAGATATCATGCAAGGATTCTCCTTGCCAAACACCTACATGTTTGAGGCTCCACCAGTGTCACAGCCGCTCTCCTGCAAGAACCACATGTATATACATATAAGACAAACCTCATTTATCTTCTATGAGCCCCTTCGTAAACTAACCTTGTTTCCTATCAAGCAATTCTATTTTAACTAGATACATGCAGAGCAAGGGGTACATATTATTTCTCACTTTTATTAACTTTGCAATATATGTACCATTCACGATGACTAACCTGCAAAAATTTCCGTTTCTGACACCAGTGCCTTGGAACAGGAACAGTATTTCGGTAAGATTTCAGAAATACCAAGAGCTTAGGATCTGCTGCAGTAGCATCCCACACCTAAACAGATGTATATAATCAGTACCAAGGAAAAGTAAGCTACACTTAGAAACAAAATCCAGAGTCTATACATCAATATAACTAGCAGTTATCTCGTATATATAACTAAAAGTAAGATAAATTATATTATATACAAGTTATATATAAACAAGATAAATTTTCGTACAAAGAAGAAACCAGACATTTTACAACACCAACGATGTCATACTATCAAAAAGTATAACCAAAACCTGCATGACCATCGTGCAAGATTTACTTCCAGTAAAAGAAAAAGATGATGATTTGCATGATGACAAAAAGAAGGAAAATGAAGGTTATTATGTAGTTTTATCTTAGGGTCACGCTGACCCTCCAACTTGATCTGCAAAGATAACAGTCCAAATTATTCGGCAGATCTGGCAGTTTACATGGGGCGCTTTGTCTTTTGTGAACAAGTGAGCAGAAAAGAAGGCAGCACATAAGACAAAGAAACAGCAGAAAAATATTCTTCCACGCTAGACCAAACTAGAGATGCAAATAAAAAGGACATTAATACCTTCTTTTGATAGGTGATAACACCATATCCTTAAAAAAGATTAATGTCTGAATCCTCATAAAGTCATAGTTGATAAATGATTCAAACCATAACAATTGACACAACTAGAAAGCAAATTGAAAAGGCAAGCAAAGAAAATTCAAAGAGTTTAGCCATTCCCTACCTATTCTTTTTCTCTGACTTGGGAAATGTGCCCAGCCATATTCTCTCTCTGAAACATGTTACGTCACATTTCTCTTCCGATGATCTTCTTTAATTTTTCATCATGGAGGGAAAAATGCTTTTTATTTCAGGGTTTAAATCTTTTGAGCTTATCAACTTGGGTGAGGAGTGGTTCGATTGGATCGAAAGGGGCAAAAGATATTCATGCAAAATCAGTATAGATGAGGAGAACCTCCGGCGGGTATGTGAAGCACTCAAGCAAGCATCTAAAAGGGCAGGAAATTATTACAGACGATGGGGGTGGAAATCACAAGCATACTATTACAGAGTTTTTGTTAATTTCAACTTCTATGGGCGTTTCATTCGCATTGAAACGTGGTTGGGGGACAAGAAGAAATCTGTAATCATCCTTGAAGCTGCCTTCAACATAGGTTGGGGAGACATAGCCGATAAAACCCTCCACTTTCTGGGGAAGCAGTTCTCAAACAGATATAGGCCAACCTATACTCACCAGACAAAGTCATATGTTGACACGGCTAAGATTGCTCAGTGGTCGGAGTTAACAAAGTCTACAACAAGGGAGGTGGACAATACTACCATAGTCGATTTGTGTGGTGAGAGTCATCATTTTCTTGCTAGATGTCTGGTTGGTACCTTCAATGATCCGTTCAATTACAGTCCAAATCAAGAAGTTATCCAGAAATGGTTTGTGAATAGATGGAGGATTTGTGCTGGTATGAGAGTGACGTTGATGTCTCATAATCAGTTTCTCTTCGAACTTCCTTCAAGGCAAGAAGCTATGAGAGTCCATGCAGGGGATTGGTTCTGGAATGGACGTCGTCTCTCTTTGCAGTGGTGGTCGGCGGTGGCCGGTACTGAAATTGCTTGCCAGAAATCTGACCAGAAATGGATTAAAGCTTTTGGAATTCCCGTCCACGCATGGAAACTTGATACTTTCAAAACCATTGGAGATCTTTGCGGTCGCTACATAGGTATTGATGAGGACACGAAGCATCGGAGCCACTATCTTTGGGCAAGAATTTGTGTTAGCAACAGTAGTGCTAAATTTCCAGATAAGTTAGAGCTCGAAGTGGACTGTTGGAAATATGAAATCTCAATTTTGAAAGATGTGGCTGCAACACCAAAACCAGTTCGAAAGGCCGGAGAAGAAAGGTTGGGAATTTCATCAATCAAAGCAGCGGTGAATTTGGGGAATGGTGTCGAAAGTCAGGTCAAATCGCAGCACGTGGAAGGGCACTTTAATTCAAAAGCGGCAGTAGACAGTCAGCTGGAGATAGGGCACTTTAATTCAAAAGTTTTGGGCCCTNGGTAAAATTCTAAAAGCGGCAGTAGACAGTCAGCTGGAGATAGGGCACTTTAATTCAAAAGTTTTGGGCCCTTTACCCAGTCTCATTAAATCACAGGCCAAGCAAGGGAAATTTATAATTCGGCCCAATGAAGCCAGCAGCTCAGATATTAGTAGAGTCCCAGGGAATTTGGACCAAAATATAAACTTCTTTTCAAAAGGCCCACACAAGAAGGCCCATTCTAAGGAAAACAAAAATAAACCCATCAGCTTTCAGTATTGGCGTGCCATCAGAATTTTACCAGACCCTCGTCTACTTCACAGCAATGTAGTGCCTCTCTCATCTGTTGATCTCCAGCAGTCTCATGCCAACCCAGTCATTACAAAATCAAATACGCAGGTTTTAACAACTACCCCCCTTTCAGAAGCCGATGATGATGCCGATGACGAAGCTGAAACCTTCATCAACAATCTCAGAGGTCTTTCACATAGGTTGAATTGGTCAGAATCTGCTTCTACTGCTCTGTTTTGTTCTGACACTGATTCTCACAGTGAATCTCTTCCCCTCTCTTGGCACGACGATGAGGCATTGGAACTACAAGAAATTCAACAAGTAATCCAGCAACCCACAACAATAGAGACTTCTAAATGGACAAAATTAGTTATGGAAAGGCATGCAAGGCTTTTGGGATCAATATAGCCGGTTTTGAACATGAAATCCTAGACCTAATTCTAAGAATGGACCAGAAGAGGCAGGTTCAATTACAAAAAAGGGGATCTTCTTCTACTTCCAGTAAGAAAGGAAAGGGGAGGAAAAAGGGGGAATCTGAAGTTCAGAACCTAATTTGTGGCATCAACTATGATGAGAGGAAGAAAATGATAGGGGTCGGCATTGCAAGATACTGTTCAGATGAGGTCAAATTCTCAGTTGGAACATTCAGGGGCTAAATAATAAGAATAAAAGAAGCACTCTAGCTTCAATGGTCAGAAGGTGGAAAGCTGATATCTTGTGTCTACAAGAAACCAAAATGGATGGCATTCCTTCAAGTATGATTTATCAGATATGGGGGAATAGGTGGGCTGACTGGGCAGAGTTAGGGGCAAACGGCAACAGTGGAGGTATTATTATCTTATGGGACAAAAGATTGTGGAGGTCTGTTGACTCTCACCAAGGATTTTTTCAATTTACATGCATCCTTGAGAGTTTGCAGGAGGATTTCAGGTGGGGTTTTACAGGAGTTTACGGCTCACACAACAACACAGATAGGAATGACTTCTGGCAAGAGTTGGGAGCAATAAGGGGTATCTGGAGTGATCAATGGGTTATAAGTGGGATTTCAACGTGTGCAGATTTGAGGCTGAGAGATACAATTGCAACAGAAGAACCAAAGCCATGAAAAGCTTCTCTGAAATAATTTCAGATCTTTAGCTAATTGACCTTCCTTTGCACGGGGCGCAATACACATGGTCAAGGGGGGAAAACAATCTACAGGCCTCAAGAATTGATAGGTTCCTTATCTCTACAGAATGGAATGAGAGCTTTAAGTCTATCAAACAGGTGGCAATGCCAAGACCTATTTCAGATCACAAGCCTCTACTGCTAGAAAGTGGTGACTGGTCTTCAACTCCATCCTACTTCAAGTTTGAAAATATGTGGCTCCAGCAAGAGGGGTTCATGGACATGGTGAAGGAGTGGTGGCAAGGTTATGTGATTAACGGCAACCCCTGATTTTATACTTGTTCAGAAGATGAGAAACCTGAAGAAAGACATCTCCAAATGGAACAAGGAAGTCTATGGAAAGCTAGAGGCAAGAAGAAGCAGAATACTAGAAGAGCTTTCAACCTTAGAACAGGCAACAGAGAACAGACCTCCTTCTCAACCTGAAAAACAAAGTTTTCTTAATATGAAAGGGGAACTAATGGAAATTGCCAAAGCTGAAGAAACTTCATGGAGACAAAAATCAAAATGCCTATGGCTAAAAGAATGGGACAGGAACACTAGATACTTCCAAACAATGGCAAACTCTCACAGAAGATACAACTCAATTAAAAAGCTCAAAATTGATAATGAGATCACAGAAGACAAGGAAGTGATCAATGAGGAGATCTTGAATTACTACCAGAATCTATACAAAGAAAGTGAAGAGTGGAGGCCTACTGCCAGCTTTGAGGAAGTAGCCAGACTCACTGAGGCAGACAGAGAGTTGCTAGAAAAAGGGTTTGAAGAAGATGAAGTGCTTAGTGTCATTCAATCATGTGCGCCCGATAAGGCGCACATGAAGAAGATGAAGTACTTAGTGTCATTCAATCATGTGCGCCCGATAAGGCCCCAGGGCCAGATGGTTTCACCATGGCTTTCTTCCAAATTCTTGGGGTTTCATTAAAGCAGAGGTCATGGAGGCCCTAAACTACTTTCACCAGCATTGCTACACGGTGAGGTCTTGCAATGCATCTTTCATTGCTTTAGTACCTAAAAAGAAGGGTGCAATTGAACTCAGGGATTTCAGGCTAATTAGCCTTATTGGAAGTGTTTACAAGATAGTGGCCAAAGTTCTAGCACAGAGATTGAAGTTGGTTGTTGGGAAGCTAGTCTCTAGCTACCAAAATGCCTTCATCAAACAAAGGCAGATAACTGATGCAGCTTTCATAGCTAATGAAGTTTTGGACTGGAGGATTAAAACCGGAAAACCTGGAGTTATGTGCAAGCTGGATATAGAGAAAGCCTTCGATAAATTGAACTGGTCATACATAATATCTATCTTGAGAAAGATGGGCTTCGGTGAAAAGTGGATAAAATGGATGAGGTATTGCATCTCTACTGTTAAATATTCAATTTTAATTAACAGATCTCCTGTCTCCCCTCAAAAAGGGATCAGACAAGGCGATCCACTCTCCCCCTTTTTGTTCATATTAGCCATGGAAGGTCTTAGTAAGATGTTGGAAAAAGCCAGACAAATGCAGTGGATTCAGGGTTTCAGAGTTGGCACCAATGCTGGGAGTACAATTACTATATCTCATTTATTGTATGCCGATGATACTCTGATCTTTTGTGAGGCAGAAAGAACACAACTCCTATACCTGAATCTCACCCTCCTACTCTTTGAAGCCTTATCAGGATTACACATCAACAAGCGAAAAGCATTATCTACCCAGTCAACAACCTGAACAGCATAGTAGAGTTGGCAGAAACTATGGGTTGCAGCATTGGGGCACTCCCCTCCACCTACTTGGGTCTCCCTCTGGGAGCCAAATTCAAGAATTGTGATATTTGGAATGATGTTGTAGAAAATTTTGAAAAGAGGCTGGCCGCTTGGCAAATGCAATACTTATCTATGGGAGGTAGATTAACTCTTATTAGCAGTGTACTTGACAGCATACCTACCTATTATTTGTCTTTGTTCCCTATCCCTAAAAAGGTGTTAAAGCAATTGGATAAAATCAGAAGAGATTTCCTTTGGGAGGGGAATAACAACTCGCACAAATTCCACTTGATAAAATGGGATAAAGTCATACAACCGAAAAGCAATGGAGGACTGGGGATCTAAGATTTAGCAATCCACAACAAAAGTATGCTGATGAAGTGGCTATGGAGGTATGGTACAGGTGAGACAAGTCTATGGAAGAAGGTGATTGTTGCAAAACATGGGAAAAAGGACAATTGGAGCACTAAAATTGCAAATGCCCCTTATGGTGTTGGTCCCTAGAAGTTTATTAGCCAATTGAAAAATGAATTTAACCAGAAGATCCACTTCAAACTGGGTAATGGAGAGCACATCAGATTTTGGAAAGACATTTGGCTAAATAACACAGCCCTCATGGATGACTATCANTGGGATGTGCATCTGCGAAGGTCTGTCCAAGATTGGGAAATGGAAAGTTTGATGGAAATGCTAGCAGGAGTGGAAAGCTACAACATTGATGAAGATATTTCAGACACTATGTGTTGGGGTAGCAAGGGTATCTTCACAGTCAAAGAGTGTTACATGCAAAACTGCACTCAGAATCAGGTGTTTGATGCCTGGCCATGGAAATTGATATGGAGGACCAAACTACCCATTAAGGTTATATGCTTCAATTGGATTGCATTACATGAAGCTTGTTTAACACAAGACAACCTTAACAGGAGAGGATTCCAGCTGGTCAACAGATGCTACCTTTGTAGGAGGAAGCAGGAAATTGTCAGTCATTTGTTCTTGCACTGCCCAGTTACCACTGATATTTGGAATATTATGTTCTACAGTGTTTTCGGTCTGAGCTGGGTTATGCCTCAAAATATGAGACAGGCACACATTAGTTGGAGTCAGTGGAAAGTTGATAGGGCCATCAAGAAAATCTGGTCGATGATTCCGGCAGCTATTTTTTGGTGTTCATGGACAGAGAGAAATAGAAGATGTTTTGATGGCATCTCAACTTCAAATCACTCTCTTAAGGCAAAATGCCTATTTGAACTTTTTTGCGGGACAAAATTGTCCCCTGTAATTAGTACTGATCATTTTTTGGACTTTGTTAGTACTCTGGTCCTAGATTGACAATTTGTATAGGGCCTAGCTTCTCCTTTTTTGCTTTTGCCTTTGTAACTAGGCCCGCTAGTAACTATGTAACTATGCATCTCCTTGATGCTTTTTTAATGAAACACCTTACTTCATCAAAAAAAAAGGAAGGGAAGGGCATAATCACAAAAGAATGAACACAAGGACATACAGAAATTAACAATGTAGACATCTATTCAGGGAATAATAGTTAATAACTCATTTTTGGCTCATGACAAGACAAATACACAGGCTAAAAGTACTCAAAACTGCATGGAGAATATACGTCCAGATAATAACAATGAAACAAACGCCTTCCATACCTCAACGACATCAGGCTTCATAGAGATTTGTTTCAGTTCTGCAATCTTCATCCTACGCTGAAGCTGAAATGAACAAGCAATTCAGTGTGGGGCCTACTGAAGGTAAACAACTTAGAAGTAACAAGAAATATGAACAAAGAATGCTGAAAAATCTAACTTTTTTCTTTTTGTTAGAGATGCCCTTCTCCTTTAGCTGTGCGTCATCCTGTTCGTCGTCCTCTGAATCAGAATCAGCCTTTTTCTTGGAGGCTCCATCCACAGCAGTTTCGTCCTTTTTTTCATTCTCCTGAGGAGTTTCAAATGAAAAGAAATTAGGCAAACTGGCTTCAGAGGAAAATGACAAACACCGAATACATTTCTACACTTTGACGCGTGACAAGAGACCAACAACAGAAAATCTCTAATCTAAGTGCAGCTACACTCAAAACAGCAGAGCAAAGTTCTATTTACCTCGGAACCAGCGGCATCCATGAAAGTAAATCTCTCAAAAACCTTCCTGAATTCCTCATCGAACTCACCATCTAATTCAGCCTTCTCTGGTACATACTCTACTTCAACTTGCTCCAAAGACTGTAGAAAATCAGGGAGTAAGGTCAACATCGAAAGTTTCGATAAATACACTTTTTTTATAGTGGTAAGAATATTTTCAATACACAATAAAACAAACAGTAAAAGGTGCTTTTTGAGAATGGACCAAGTTTCGGCTGCTTCCAGAATATTCTTTTACATTCTGTGCTGCACATTTCAAAGGTGAAGCTTGAAAAGCACACGATTGAATAAAGAATAAAACACCCATGTCTGCAATTTAGCAGCAAAAAATGCTAGAAGGCTCAATATTTCTACAGACATAACAATAATCTCTTTGGAAAAGATTGACGTCAAAAAGGAGGCAGCGAACCAAGTAATCCCGGTGGTCATCTATATCAGATCGGTATCCTTTGCAGAGACAAATAGATGAGCAGAATTTTCTAATTACTCGCTGAAGCTCGGAAATTCACCAATTGCCAACTTTTTTTTTTATGAAATAATTGGCCTCATTGATTTCAACAAGAAGATGCAAAATATTACAAGAAGCAGAAGCATAGAAGCTTAAAAAAGCAACAATTGCCAACTATTTAATACACATTAGACATTGCAAATATAATAGTCAAAATATCTTCATTACATTATAGTACATGAAAGGATACTACTAAAATCCAAAGGTTAAAAAAAGTACCACTTTACCTATGGCTTCTAAGAAACAAATGATTTAACTCATTATCATTTGCAAAACGGTTATTAGAACTATCCATGACCTTTTACAGCAAGGACATCAATATGTCAAAAGATCAACAATCACAAAGGTGCATATTTTCAACCCAGCAGTACCGTGAAAGAACAAGTTTTAGAATGAATCTTTTTTCTCAAAAAGGGAGCTGGGACAGACAGTCTAATGTCAAATTCGTATAAGGGCATAACTTAATTTCTTCCACGTCAATATTTATTTATTATTTAATAATAGTGGTGTCAGGGCCATCTTTCGTTCACCTCAACCATTCCACTGGGTACCTGCTACCCCCACCACACTGGTATCGAGTAACTCTCCTCCAAGGTAACTGGGAATAAATTTCTTCCACAAGAGATCTTTCACACTCCCACATTTTTTAACTAAGAAAAGGTTCTCCAATTTCTGTATTGAAGCAACAACTCTATCAAACAAATTGATCTAAAATCTTTAATATGTATCTATAATACAGTAGAAGGTAGCCCATGTATATTACTTACTAAGGAAAGATAAAAGTTAAGGTTGCCAGCTATTATCATTATGCAATAAAGTGGTGTTAAATGCTTGATTGAGGTGCATTTAAATCCTAAACATAGGTGCAAACTTGGTCTTGCTTAGCCAACTCTTCCAAGTGCAGGCACTAAGGCATATACCTTACCACCCATAGAGGCTCTATCTAGAAAGCGAAGGTACTTAACAGTAAATATAGGAATATTATAATGAGCTTGTTATTGATTAAAATAGAAAATCAGAAATTTAGCTTCAGAAACTAGTACTAAGTCTGAATTAGTAACTCATATTTGGATCTCCCCGCACATAGTCAGACGTCTAAAATCAGTTTTCAAATTGATTTACATGTTTTAGCTTTATACCTTTCACTTTCATTTAATCGCAGTTAATCAAATTTCCTTGCTCCTATAATTATCATCTGTACTTATATTTTCTCTTAGATTATGTTCGCCAAAAAAAACAGAACACCGTAAACATTACATTAAGGGTAACCATAAAGTACCTTCTGAGGATCGGAATTTTCCTTCGCACTATTCTCAGTGCCGCCATTTGCGTCTCCGGCAGCGTTATCACTATCTTCTCCATTGGCGACCTGAGAAGCCGCCTTGTTCTTCTTCTGCTTCCGCCGCCTACGGCGCCGCTCGCTTTCCTTCGATTTCTTAGAGGCGGCGTTAGGGTTTTGAGGTCTCAAATCGCCGTTTGGATAGCCAAGAGTTTCAGCTACGCTGTTTGATACTTCAACCGGCATACTTTCCCGGCTGATTTGGGTTAAAGTAGATTATGTTGTGAAATTATTCCGGTGCCGCTGTACGCGAAGGGGAAGAGGGAGAAATATGGACGTAGTCGGAGGAGAAAGAAGAGCGAAAGGAGAAAATATCAGGATCGTTGTCAGTGATAGTTGGGCTGAACCTTTGAGAGAATATAGTTGGGCTGACCGCTTTGTCTAGCCTTGGGCTTACATTTAATAAGGAGTTTATTACCCTCCCTAATCAAATTTTAACTTAATTACATGGTCATATACAATTTACCAATTATATACAAATTAATTTTAAATAAATATTTTTTTAAGTTAGAAATTGAATAAGAAATCAATTGTTTTTCATCCATGCTCTCTCTCCCGCGCGCTCTCTCTTCATCTCTCTCTGTCTCTCTATCTCTCATTCTCTGTTTTCCCCTATTTTTCTTCTACTAATGTTCAATACTTTTTATCATTTTATGTTGTATATATTTTTAATGGAATTCATCAATGGATTTCAGTCATTTTACTATACAGTTTTAACTTAGTAATTTCCTTTCATGTTGCACAATTGGTGTTCAAATTAAAATTGACAATCAATAAATTTTGAAGATATTTGACTTTCCACCATTGACAGCCTTTCAAAAGCTTTGAAGCTTTGAAATCGAATTTCGATTTTCAAAAATCATTATTTATTTGGATTGGGTGTTGTTGCAAACAATTGGGAATATTGTTTGAAATCTATATCTCAATTTTGAGGGTGTTTGGTGAAGATTATACTTGCTTTTGCCTGAATTTTATGAAGAAAGAAGAAGAAGAAGAAGAAGACATGACATACAATATACTTACGAAATTGTGGTAAAGTTATATGTAACTTGTATTTAAGTTGTATTATGTTGTAAAATTACTTCTTTTTATTTGAATATTGTATGAAAGTTGAAAAATAATTGTATAATGTATGAAATTTGCATTTAAGTTATAGATACTGTCTTTTTACATAAAGTTGTTGATATGTATCAAAATTGTTTTAAGAGGGAAAGTTTTGATTGGAATTTCAGAGAGAATGGAGAATTCTTGTTTAAGGCACTAATAATGGATTGTATATAATTTGTAAGTAATTCTTGGGAGGCTTGCTCCATAGAACCCCCCCCCCCCCCCCCCCCCCTCCAGAGACTTTCGTCCCCAGTATTCTCTATGGACAAAGCGCCCAGGTGCGCTTAAAGTCTTATTGCATATATCTTATCTTAAGACGAGGTCTCCACCCCGCCTGCTTTAGTCTCAAATAGGGCGCAAATTGAGGTGAATAGACTGGACCGAAGTTTAGGGTGGGTAACATACAGAATTAGGACAATTTTAGTAAATAAGTTTCAAATGTTGTATAGGAAGGAAAAAGTCTCTTTTATATATATATATATATATATATATATATATATATATATATATAAAATTGAATAATACAGGTAGAATAGACTCATAGACAATTGTACTTGTTTGGTTTTGACATCCCGGTCCTCATACTTCAAAAAGTTTCATCCAAACACTTGTAATCGTTCAAAAGTGATGTTTTAAACCTTTTGACCTCCCGTGTTCTTCAAACGTCTGACATGGATGACACATCAATGCCCACATCAGATTTTCTATAACACATCCATAATAATTTAATTTTTATATTATTTAAAAAATTTAATCTGTCTTTTTTCCACTTCACCATCCTCTCCATCTTCCTCCTCCCTTAGTCTTCACCAATCACGTTTACCACCACTTCAACACATCCTCTCCATCTTCCTCCTCCCTTAGTCTCCACCATTCACGTTTACCACCACTTCAACACAGCCTACAAGTAATAACGTTTCGATAATGAGTTCATCAAACTATTTGCACTCAGCCACATTGTTATGTATCAATTTAAGATTTAATCAAATAACATATTTTTCGTGAAAATTCTACTATTCATAATCCAAAATGGCAGCCTCAATTACATCAAAATGGTCCCGAGGATGACCGCTCTTCCACTTTCTTCTTTATTTTTCGAACTCACCTCTTAAAATTTGTTGCACCACCAATGGCTATGATCCCTCCCCAACCACCTGTTACCTAAACAGCTTCTTCACAGTCGCATACCATAATAGCACTACCATCACCCATCAAAATTCTCAATCAGAAACGACCCGCCAAAAATTCATCACCGAAAACTCCACCCAAAATTATTTGAGATTCCTTTAGCTAGCAAAAAACTTACCATAAAAGGACTCTGCTAGCAATCTTCTTTCACTTTTTCTATTTCTTTTGCTTTCAAAAAGTCACCTCCCGAAGTGGGGGAAGAAAATGAAGAGGTGGAAAGAAATTTCTCACTAAAAGTTGCTCAATCTGGAGGTGTTTTCAGATCTGGGGCGACGAGGGTGCTACAAGTGGAGAATAGTTGTGTTGCAGTGGGTTTGGGGTTTGGGGGAGAGGGGGGGGCAGAGGGGAGCGGAGGAGAAAGTGAAAGAGAAAGCCATCTTTGACCTTTTTTCTAATTTAATTCTTGTCTTTTCTTTTTCTTTTTCTTTTTCTTTTTATCTTTTCTTATTTTAATTATTTCTTGGTTTAAAACCTTTACGCTCCTTCTACGCGTGAAATACATGTATTTTGTACAACTCAGTTGTCAAGTTGCCACATAGAAGTGGTCAACAACCAGAGAGGTTTAAAATATTACTTTAGAATAACTATAAGTGTTTGGATGAAACTTTGTGAAGTAGAAGGACTGGGATGTCACGACCCGAAATTTCCACCTTCGGGACCCTGATGGCGCCTAACATTTCACTTGCTAGGCAAACTAACGTTAGAGGATCTTAAGCCAATTTTAATCAATTATGAGAAGTAAAAACAATTAAACCAAAGTGCAATTAATACTGAGTACGAAATAACATAAACAGCTTTAATATCTAATTACAACCCGAATATGGAGTCACAATTCATGAGCTTCTAGAGTTTCTACAAGCAGGGTTTGAAATAATTACAACTGTCTTGAACGAAAAAGAACAATAAACAAGGGAAAATGGAAGGGGACTTCAAGGTATGCGGACGCCAGCAGGACTACCTCGAGTCTCCAAAAGCAATCCAAGTTGAAATGCCTCACGGACAGCTGGGACCAATACATGCACAAGAAGTGCATAGTGTAGTATGAGTACAACCAACCCAATGTACTCTGTAAGTGTCGAGCCTAACTTCGACGAGGTAGTGACGAGGATATGACAAGACACCACGTAGAAATAAACATGTGCAGATAACAACGTGCGTACAACAATAACAAGTAAAAGCTAAATGTGTGATTTCGGGAGGAGATATCCAAAAAAAGGGCACAATATACGATAAACACTACAGGGAATGATAATAAGAATAGTCAATAAACTTTTAACCAGCAAAATAAATAAAACACAATGAACAAAATCGCATGGCATCATCCTTCGTGCTTTTACGCTCAATCTCACTATGAAACAATAATATTGGCATGACATCACCCTTCGTGCTTTTACTCTTAGCCTCACTGTGAAACAATAATAACAGCACGACATCACCCTTCATGCTTTTAATCTCACTTTCATCACAATCAGTAGATACGACACGTCATCACCCTTAGTGTATTAACACTCTCCCTTACCATATAATAGTGAACATAAGGGAGACATAATAAGCAAGAACAACCCTCACATCAACAATGTTTCCACAATATCATCCTAAACTTCGGGAAAATAATACTCAAATATCTCAAATAGCTCATAAATGTGTAAAGAACAAACAATTTAATAATTAACTAGACTAAGCAGGGATATCATGATCAAATAAGGAAATAAATTTCAAGAAAACAAGTTCTACCACATGTTTTGACACAACAACAACACATAAGTACTTGTCACCTCACATATACGTTGTAATAAACATCTAAACATGTAGAAATTAGGCAAACAAGCCTTAATCCCTCACGTTAAGGTTAACGACGACATTTACCTTGCTGCAAAGACCAATTCAAAGCTCTACCGGGGCCTTTCCCCTGGAATCCGCCTCCAAACCACTTGTATCTAACCACAGTTGACTAAAATATATCAAATATTGCTAAATGAATCAATTACAAATTTATAATGCATAAATTTAGAATTTCCAAACTTTTTCCCAAAAAGTAAAAAATCGACCCCGGGCCTGCTTAGTCAAAACCCGAGGTTCAGACCAAAATCCATTTACCCATTCACCCCTGAGCTTGGTTATCTAATTTATTTCGATATTCGACCTCAATTTGAGGTCTAAATTCTAATTTTACAAAAATCCCTAATTCTACCCAAACCCCCAATTTCTACCATAAAATTCTAAATTATAGGTTGAAAACTTGTGAAATGTAATGAGTAATTGAAAAAAGTAGGTTATAATCACTTACCAACAAATTGGGGAAGAAAAATCTTAGGAAAATCGCCTCTAGGGGTTTCTAGTTTTGAAATTTGAAAGAACGGCAAAATCCCGAACTGATTCTATTTTATCACTGGGCGTCAGGTATTCATCGCGTTCGCGTGAAACCGGATGCGTTCGTGAAGAGCAAAGCCTCAGTGGCTTACGCGTTCTCTTGGGGTTGCACGCTTCGCGATGGTTTGTCCCCACTGGCCACCGCGTTCGCGAGCCTAGGCTCGCGTTTGCGTAGAACAAACCCCTGCTCCCCAACCAGACCCCTTTCTCATCGCGTTCGCATAGAGTTTGACACGTTCGTGAAGGTTGATCCTACCACTGCTTTGCGTTTGCGTCCTCAACCTCGCGTTCACGTAGAAGAAAAATCACCCCAACCTAGATTCCCCTTCGCGATCGCGAGAGAGGCTTTGCGATTACGAAGCACAACACCAGATGACAACTTAATCTTCAAAAAACCTAGATTTCTAAGTTTAAAAGGTCTGTAGGCTATCCAAAACTAACCTGAGCCCTCGGGGCTCAAAACCAAATATGCACACAATTCCAAAAACCTCTGATAAGGTATGCGTCTTTTGTTTTGATGATTTGACAAACTTCATGACAGAACCAGATAAGGAACCTAATACAATTAGTTTCCTTGCATTCAGAGTAACTAGTCAGATGTCTCGTTCAATTCTCAATAAAATCAAATAAGCTATAGATGTTGCAAATGGAAAGACTGATTTTATGAGTCAAGTCAAGCAAAGTGATTAAGGAGATGCAGCAGAATCTCCAAAAGGCAAAGAGGAACCCGGTCCCTCTATCACCTCGACTGAAGCTGAACATAGGGTTGTTGATGCTGCATTAGGTACTTCCGATGTAGAACAAATGAATGGAAGTCATAATTCTATTGATGTCAATAATGTTTCAAATATGGAGGAACCTGGTCCTTCAAATTATAAAGTTCGAGTATCCAACAAGAAGCAAAAGAGTTCATATCCCTTCAAAATGTAATCACACCCTTAGACTCTGGTATTCAACCTAGTTCTAAGGCAAGGAACGTATTTTCCATCTCAACCTTCTTGTCTCAAATCCAGTCTAAGAACATCAAAGAAGCATTGAAAAATTATAACTGGATAGATGTTATGCAAGAAGAACTCTATCAGTTGAGAGGAACAAAGTGTGGCACCTGGTCCCTAGGCCTTCAGACAGAATAGTGATTGGAACCTGGCCCAAAAAACACTTACTTAAAGGCTGCCAAGGGAATTTTGAGGTATCCTAAGAGAACGCAGGACCTGGTCCTCGTCTATTTTTTAGGAGATACTTTGACTTGGATGGATATGCTGATATTGATTATGTTGAATATCTGGTGGATAAAAAGAGCATATCTGGAACGACACATTTTCTGGGGTCATGCTTGATCTCACGGGACACAATAAAACAAACTGTGTGGCTCTTTCTACTACTGAATTTGAATATGTGGTTGCTTCTTCTTTTTGTGCTCAACTACTGCAGATCAAGCAACATCTTGAATATTTGGGTATTTATAGCTTGAACTCGGTACAACACAAGAGGACAAAGCACATTGATGTGCGACATCACTTTTTGAATGATAATGTTAAAAAAAAGGTCTGATTTGTATGAAGTTATGGAAGACGGAACACCAGGTAGCAGACATCTTCATCAAGCGCTGATCAGGATTGAAAGAAATCATCTAGAGTTGGGGTTGATCAAGCTTAACTAAGGACCTGGTCCCTCGATGATTGGCTATGTTAAGAAGGAAAGGTACAATGCTAAAAAGTATTTTTTGGTGACATCTAACTCAAATCTATACTGTTACAGGTATACATACATTGCGGTTTGAGGACAAAACAAGTAAGAGTGACATTACACTTCTAGGAGTTTTTGCTCAAATATTCAAAAAATGTCAAGGAACCTGGTTCCTGTGACTCAGGTTAGTAGTCTCTTCAATACTTATATGTCTTTTTAAACTGTTGAAGAGTAATGTCATTAATTTATTCCCATCTCTCTCCAAATTTTTGAAGTCCAAAATGTTAAACCTTTTCTAAACTGACTCGTTGCCCCAAAAAATCATTGTCTTCTCTCACACCCAACCAAAATCGATTCTTTTTTTCAAAACCAATCAACTATCTCAAAATTAATCATTCTCTCCAAATATGCCAGAAGTGAACCCAACTCTTTCACTTTCCAAAATCCTAACTCATTTTGAATCGAAACCCAAGAAGTCTTTGGTAGATTTTGATGGGACTTTAACTCAAAAGGAACATGGTATATATAATATTCTAGAGAGTGAGGCTAAAATTGTTGCTGGTTTGTAGAAGCCTTGAAGGATGGAGAAATCGGTGAATGTGCTGGAAAATGGGGAACTAAATGAGAGACATGGTCCCTCAAATCCTTCTTAGGATGTTAATTCCGGTGACAATCTTTTTCTCTCGAGTTATGTACTTAAACGAACCTCCGATCTAGTAAAAAAGATTGATGAAAAGTAGGTTGATTGATGACGAAGTGGCCTGACCTGCTGTGCTGATTGTGGAAGAGAGTATGAAGTATAAATCTTCACTTGTGAGAAAGAATTCAAAAAAAATAAAGAAAATAAAGTTGGCTGAGAAAGATGCAGCAGTTAACAGGGGTGAACAGATTAAGAAGAAGAAGAGGGAGACATGGTTGCTCAGGGAAAGAAAGCGTAGCGTGAGCGAGGAACCTGGTTCCTTATAGAAGCAAAAGGTTGAGTTATCGGGTTTGGAGAGGTAGAAGACTCTAAAGTCTCAAAAAGTGTTGTTACACAGAGTGTTGACTCTGATATTTCTAAAAAAAGGGACTTCTTGACATTGTTGAGTTCCAAAAATAGAATCACCTATTTGTTCCTCCAAGTCCCAACGTTTATGAAGAAGACGTAGAAACTTCTATTTTGTATGTGATACTCTGATGTTGTATGTGCATGGGACTGAGTTAATTCTTGATGAGGAGAATCTTGGGCAGATTCTTGGTGATCTGATTGGTGGTTCAGCATGCTCAGATAGGTAGAGAAACAGGTCCCCGTGGACCCTTGACAGAATAAAATTCTAAGTTGAAGGGTGAGAATGAAAGATTGAGGAAACATGTGGAAGACCTGAGAGAGAAGATAATAATTGATCAAATGATTGTAAATGAACTAAAGTACCAATGTTTAGTTGTCATATTCTGTATTGTTGAAACTACTGTGCTTTTGTTATAATTACTCCACTATGGGCAATCACTTTATTGTGTGCAATGGTATTCACTCCTTGTTCTTGTTATTGTTTATGTTGTTTTGCCCAAGTAGCATGAGTTAATGTTACTGAACTTCTTTTTGGTTGTGCTTCTTCTGTTATTCTTTTCAGTGATGCCAAAAGAGCGAAGTTACATAGGTGTCAATAGGGGGGAGGAACAAAATCGAATTGATATGCTGAATTGTGCATGAAAGATAGCTCTGCTTCATATGGGGAACGTTGTTGATAACATGTTGATTATAGGTCTGATCTGCAAGGGAATGCGTGAGGAATATGGTTCTTAAGGGGAACATCAATTTTGGATTTGTCATCATCAAAAAGGGGGAAATTGCTCTAAGTTCTGTTGTTTCATGTTTTTATGATTTTCCAAACGTTCTCAAGGAACCAGGTACAGACCAAATGTGATCAATACATGTAAGGAATCTAATTCTCATGGGGAATATCAATTCTGGGTTTGTCATCATCAAAAAGGGGGAAATATTGATAAGCTATACTATTTTGTGTTTTGATGATTTTCCAAACAGTCTCGAGGAACAGGTTGTGATCGGTTCCTTTGTTCTGGTTCTCAGGGGGAATATGGATGATTTCGTAGGTGGAATAATGTGGAGATCTGGTTCTCATGGGGAATATCAATTCGAAGTTTGTCATCATCAAAAAGGGGAAAATTAATAAGTTATGCGTCTTTTGTTTTGATGATTTGACAAACTTGATTAGAGAACCAGATAAGGAACCTAATACAATTAGTTCTCTTGCATTCAGAGTAACTAGTCAGATATCTGGTTCAATTCTCAATGAAATAAGACAAGGGAACATCAGAGAGAACAAATATGGATCAGTTCTCCTAGTCGTCGTATAGTCAACTCTACAGTTGTAAAAGCTGTTGCACTGTACCGTCTAGCAGGCTACTGCACCGTATCGCCTGTCAACAGTACAACATCACAACTGTAGCTTGCTAAGGCCAAATTAAAGGACACTTTATTGTATCGTTCTTGATAACATCACACACACATATTCTCAACATGAGGCAAGTGATTTCACCTCCCAGCACTTGCAAATCAAAAGACAATATTCTCTCAAGTGCAAGCCACCACCTCGCTTAAGAACAAAGTTGCTGCAACCTCAAGAACCAGATCCAAAGATTTAAGATATCTTAAGTCTTTAGGTTTGTTGAGTCTTTGTTATTTTGTTCTTCATTTGTAATCCTACACTACTGTCAAGAAGTGTCTTTGTAGGACAGATTTAAACCAATGTTTGGTTTAGTTTCTTGACTAGAGTTAGTCAAGGTTTGTTGATTTGTGATAGAGTTATTGCAAAGGGCTTACAATAGAGTTATTGTAAGGGGTGAGGGATTAAGAGTCTAATTCCTAGATTGCAATAGGTTGTAATATGAAGTTTGCTCGATTTAGTGGATATGAAATCCTACTAGGGTAGGTCGTGATTTTTAATCCCTTGAGCAAGGGGATTTCCACGTAAATATGGCGTGTTCTTTACTTACTGTGGGAACAGATAGAGAACCTGGTTCCCTATACTGTTTGGTTTTACAGTCTATTGCTTACAGTGGAACTGATAGAGAACATGGTCCTCAATACAGTTTAGCGGACCCTTAGTTTCTATCAACCTCATACGAACTCGCTCACGTGATCAAAACACCAAAATAATGCCTAGAACTATGAATCGGACACCAAAATCAAATGAAATTTTCAAGAAGCTTTAAAACTTATATTTTCACAATCAGACGTCCGAATCACGCCAAACCAACTATGTTTCTCACCAAATTTGACAAACATGTCATAAATACAACAATGAACCTATACCGGGTTCCGAAACCAAAATACAGAACCGGTATCGATAAATTCAAATATCGGTCAATTCTTAAAATCATTTAATCTTTAAACTTTTAATTTTCGACAAAAATTAATAACTCGAGCTAGGGACCTCCAAATTCCCCTGGTCAACTCTACAATTGTAAAAGTTTCTGCACTGTACCGTCTGGCAGGTTGCTGCACTGTACCGTCTAGCAGCAGTACATCAGCACAACTGTAACTTGATAAGGCCAAACTAAAGGACACTTTATTGCATCATCCTTGATTAAATCACACACACATATTATCAACATGAGGCAATGGATTTCATCTCCCCAACACTTGTAAATCAAAAGACAATATTCTCTCAAGTGCTAGTCACCATCTCTCTCAAGAACAAGGCTGCTGCAACCTCAAGGACTAGATCCAAATATTGAAGGTATCTTAAGTCCTTAGGTTTGTTGAGTCTTTGTTATTTTGTTCTTCATTTGTAATCTAACACTACTTTCAAGAAGTGTCTTTGTAGAACAGATTTAAACCAATGTTTGGTTTAGTTTTTTTACTAGAGTTAGTCAAGGTTTGTTGCATTGTGATAGAGTTATTGCAAAGGGCTTACAATAGAATTATTGTAAGGAGTAAGGGATTAAGAGTTTAATTACTATATTGCAATAGGTTGTAATATGAAGTTTGCTCGGTTTAGTGGAGTTGAAATCCTACTAGGGTAGGTCGTGGTTTTTAATCCCTTGAGCAAGGAATTTTTCACGTAAATATCGCGTGTTCTTTACTTACTGTTGATTTACTGTGGGAACAGATAGAGAACCTGGTTCCCTATACGGATCCACCGGGAACGTCAAAACATGGGTCCGGGTCTGTTTGCTCAAAACATTGACCGAAGTCAACTCAAATAAAATTTTAAGGCAAAATTTCACATTTTATCAGTTTTTAACATAAAAGCCTTTCGGAATAATACCCGGACCGTGCACGCAAATCGAAAAAGACTTAAAGAAGCTACTAGAGGCTTCGAAACACAAAATTAAGTTCTGAAGCTCTAGATGACTATCGGGTCATCACACGGGATGTCAACATTGAACAAGTATAAGTTTCTATCAGGCTACTCTTCCAAAGCCACAATTTATAAATAATTTCTTGTTGTACAAAATTTGGTCAAAGCTACAATTTACATACGACTTATAAATAATTTTTTTTGTACAAAATTGGTGAAAAACCAATAATTTGCATATAACTTATCTATATGTATATAATTTTCGTTCCTATATATATATATATACACACACACACAAAAAAAAAAAAATTATTTATGTCTTCTTCGAGTTTGAATCTAAAATTTCAACCAAAACCAACTCGAATCTTCACCAAACTCCCTCAAAATCAAGATATAAACTCCAAAGAATATTCTAAGTTGTTTGAAACAATGCCCAAACCAAACAAATTGCAATCTTGTAAAACTCCATTTTTAAATTTACAGCTTTGAAATTTTTTTATGGTTGTAAATGGAGCTTTTACTAGAGTTTATACATAGCTGAGATGTACATATCTCTTGTCACGACCCAATTTCCCCCTTCCGTGAGTTGTCGTGACGGCACCTAGTCTCTACGGTTAGGTAAGCCTAACACTTTGCGAAAATGAAACAAAAGCATGAAACATTAACAAATATCTAATTAACAACTGAATGTCACTCGGCAAATACAATTATCACCTCTGAAATGCACAAAAACAGTTCTAAAAACCCGAAACACCGTAAGTTACAAGCTACTAAGAAGTCTTAACTGTTCTATATGTCATTTCTACATAAAGAAGGAAAATGAACAAAGGGGGATAGAGGGGGACTCCGAGGATTTGAAGGCGCGACATATGTACCTTGAAGTCTCCAATAAGCAGCAAAGACTGCAACTAGTGATGAGGCTAGTAAGATGAACCTGAATCTGCACACGAAAAATATGTGCAGGAAACGGCGTGAGTACTCCACAATGGTACCTAGTAAGTGCCAAGCATAACCTCGGTCAAGTAGTAACGAGGTCAGGTCAGGGCTATATATATATATATATATATATATAAAATAAGGCAATGTAAAAATGAAATATTGCAGTAAACAAGGGCTGAAATTTAACAAGGAAGAAATCATACAACAACTCAGTACACAAAAATACAACAAGGGATCTCCCGAAATACTGTTCCGTAGTCTCAAAGTAAATATGCAAGACAAGGGGATCTCTCGGAATACTGTTTCGTAGTCCCACAGTAAATATGCAGTACATGAGGGATCTCCCGGAATACCGTTTCGTAGTCCCAAAGTAAATATGCAGCCAAATAATAGAATTTAATAGTTATGGCACGAAATTTTACAATCCAACCTAAGTACAAGTTAATGAAAGACAGGTAAATTCACTAAACACGCTGCACGTAGCTCAGGTAAACAGTTAAGGCAAGTAGGCATGCTTTCTTAGTCTAACAAGGTACTACACATGCTGATAAAATTCAAATAAGAGGGAAAATAGGTTATTATTTAGTGAAAATCGGGTTTTTACAACAATTAGACCGTGTACGTACACGACGCTCATATATCAACAACAGTAACAATCCTAAAAGGAGTTCCCCTCCTCCCCCCCCCCCCCCCCCCCCCACACAAGGTTAGGCAAGCCACTTACCTCGAACCAAACTCAAATCAATATGAAATAATGTTCTTCCCACGAAAATCCAACTTCAAATGACTCAAATCTAGCCAAAATCAATTAGATAACATAAATACATCTACAAGGAACTAATCCAACTACTGAAATCAAAGCTAAAGCAAGAAATTAGAAATTCGCCTCAAAAAGCCTCCACGGCCCCACGTTTCGAAATCGGATAAAAGTTACCAAATATGAACACTCATTCACTCACGAGTTCACTCGTACCAAAATTATCCAAATCCGATGCCTAAATCCCACTCAAAATTCAGAAATTCGGTTGGGGAACTTTTCTCCCATTTTCCTAACTTTCTTACTCAAATTCCTTAATTATATGAAGAATACAACAATAGATTAATGAAATAGAACCAAAACCGAGTTAGGAATCATTACCCAAAATCTCTCTCTAAAAATCCATCAAAGAATCGCCAATTTCCGAGCTCCCAATTCCAAAAATGGAGGAATGAATCAAACCCTCTACTTTTCCCCTTTTTCTGTTAGTTAAACTGCACCTGCGGTCCATTAACCGCTTATGCGGTACCGCATTAGCGGCTAGAGCTTCGCCCCTGCGGAAATTAATTAATTCTTCAGACTCCGCACCTATGCACCTATATCTCCATCTGCTGATGCGCTTTTGCGATTACTCGTCCGCTTCTGCGGAACCTTGGTTTCTTCTCCAATCCGCATCAGCGACTATCCTTTCGCAGATGCGGCTCCGCTTCTGCGGCTCACTTGTCGCATCTACGATCACTAACTCCCAAGTCTAAAAGCGCACCTGCGACCACACCTGCGGACTTCCCACTGCAGGTGCGAAAACACCAGAACTGGCAAACTTCAGATTTCTCCTAAGTCTCAATTCGATCCGTTAAGCACCCGAAACTCACCCAAGGCCCCCAAGACCTCAACCAACCATACCAACCAATGTTAAAACATCATACAAAACTTAGTCGAGCCTTCAAACCACATCAAACAACATCAAACACGAATTACAAATGGATTCCAGTCTAATGAACTTTGAAATTTCTAAATTCTACAAATAACGTCGAAACATATCAAATCACGTCCGAATGACCTCAAATTTTACACACAAGTCAAAAATGACACCATGAACCTACTCCAACTTTCAGAAGCCTAATCCAACCCCGACATCAAAATTTCCACTTCCAGCCAAAATCGCCAAAATTCCAACTTTCGCCAATTTAAGCCTAATTCTAGTATGGACCTCCAAATCACATTCTGGACCTCCTAAGTCCAAAATAACCTAACGAAGTTAACGGAATCATAAAAGTCTAAATCTGAGTTCATTTACATACAAGTCGACATTCGACCGACTTTTCCAACTTGAGCTTCCAATTAAGAGACTAAGTGTCTCAATTCACTACGAAAACCAAAATGAACCCTCATGACATGTCACAATGGCAGAAATAGATACAGAAAAAGAAATTAATAGGGGGTCGGGGCCATAACTCTCTAGATGACCGGCTAGGTCGTCACATCCTCCCCCTCTTAAAACAATCGTTCGTCCTCGAACGAGTATAGAGACATACTTGAAGCTGTGAAAAAGATGAGGATAGCGGCTGCGCATATCCAGCTCGGTATCCCAAGTCTCCTCCTCGACCGGCTGACCCATCCACTGAACCTTTACTGAAGCAATGTTCTTTGACCTTAGCTTTCTGACCTACCTGTCCAAAATAGTCACTGGCTCCTCAACATAAGATAAATCCTTGTCCAACTGGACTGAGCTGAAATCCTATACATGAGTCGGATCACCGTGATACTTCCGGAGCATAGAAATGTGGAATACCGAATGAACTCCTACTAGGCTGGGAGGTAGAGAAATATCATAAGCAACCTCTCCAACATGCCGCAACACCTTAAAAGGACCAATGTACCTCGGGCTCAGCTTTGCTTTTTACCCGAACCTCACAACGCCCTTTATAGGCAATACCAAAGCAAAACCCGCTCTCCAACCATGAACACTAAATCGCAAACCTTCCAGTTCGCATAAATCTTCTGTCTGGACTGGGTTGTGCGAAGTCTATCCTGAATCACCTTCACCTTATCCAGGGAATCCTAGACCAAGTCTGTACCCAATAATCGGGCCTCGCCCAGCTCGAACCAACCCATTGGGGACCGACACCGCCTACCATACAGAGCTTATACGGGGCCATCTGAATTCTAGACTAATAATTTTTGTTGTAGGCAAACTCCGCAAGTGGTAAGAACTAGTCCCATGACCCTCTAAACTCTATCACGCACGAAGCATATCCTCTAGTATCTGAATCATGCGCTCGAACTGCCCGTCCGTCTGTGGGTGAAATGATGTGCTCGGCTCTACTTTAGTGCCCAACTCCTGCTGAATGGCTCTCCAGAACCGTGATGTAAACTGTGTGCCTCTATCTGAAATGATGGAAACTGGGACACCATAAAGGCGAACAATCTCTCGGATGTAAATCTCAGCCAACCTCTCTGAAGAGTAAGTAGTACCAACTGTAATGAAGTGCGTGGACTTAGTCAGCCGATCCACAATCACCCAAATAGCATTGAACTTCCTCGAAGTCCGTGGGAGCCCAACTACGAAATCCATGGTGATCCGCTCCCACTTCCACTCTGGGATCTCTAACCTCTTAAGCAAGCCACCCGGTCTCTGATTCTCATACTTAACTTGTTGATAGTTGTGACACCGAGCCACAAACCCAATTATATCCTTCTTCATCCTCCTCCACCAATAGTACTGTCTCAAATCCTGGTACATCTTCATGACACCAGATGGATGGAATAACGCGATCTGTGGGCCTCCTCAAGAATCAACTCCGAAGCCCATCCACATTGGGCACATATATCCAACCCTGCATCCTCAACACACCATCGTCACCAATAGTCACATCTCTAGCATCACCTCGACGAACCTTGTCCTGAAGGATGAGCAGATGAGGGTCATCATACTAACGCTCCCTAATACGGTCATAAAGAGAAGACCGAGAGACCACGCAAGACAATACTCGACTTGGCTCAAAAATATCCAATCTCACAAACTGGCTGGTTAAGGCCTGAACATCGAATGCTAAGGCCCTCTTTGCTGCTGGAAGATATGCTAAACTCCCAACTCTCTGCCCGACGACTCAAAGCATAGGCCACCACATAGGCCTTCCTCGAGTTGTACAAAATGGTGATGTCATAATCCTTAAGGAGCTCCAATCACCTCCGCTGATGCAAGTTAATATCCTTTTGCTTGAACAGGTGTTGCAAACTTCGGTGATCGGTGTAGATATCAAAAAGAACACCGTACAAATAGTGGTTCAGATCTTCAGGGCGTGAACAATAGCTGCTAACTCAAGATCGTTGATAATATAGTTCTTCTCATGCACCTTCAACTATTTGGACGCGTAAGCAATCACCCTACCGTCCTGCATCAATATCGCGCCAAGACCAATCCGTGAAGCATCATAATAGACGATGTAAGACCCGAACCTGTAGTCAATACCAATACTAAGGATGTAATTAAAGTTGTCTTAAGCTTAGCTCTCCTCACACTCCTCTGTCCACCTGAATGGAGCACCCTTCTGGGTCAGCTTGGTCATAAGTGCTGGAATAGATGAGAATCCCTCTACAAAACGACAGTAATACCCCGCCAAACCAAGAAAACTGCGGATCTCCGTAGATGATGACGGTCTAGGCCAACTCTGCACTGCCTCCACCTTCTTCGGATCAACCTTGATCCCATCACTCGATAATACATGACCCAAGAATGACATTGAGTCTAGTCAAAACTTCACACTTAGAAAATTTTGCATACAACATGTTCTCCCTCAAAGTCTGAAGCACAGTCCTTAGGTGCTTCTCATGATCTTCCCGAGTCCGGAAATACACTAGGATGTTGTCAATAAACACAATGACGAAGGAGTCAAGATAAGGCTGGAACACATTGTGCATCAAATTCATAAAGGCTACTGGGCATTGGTCAACCCAAAAGACATGACAAGAAACTCATAGTAACCATATTTGGTCCTGAAAGCAGTCTTCGGGATGTCCGGCTCCCGAATCTTCAACTGATGATAGCATGGACGCAAGTCAATCTTGGAAAACACCCTGGCACCCTGTAACTGATCAAATAAATCATCAATGCGAGGCAATAGATATATGTTCTTCATTGTAACCTTGTTCAGCTGGTGATAATCAATATGCATACGCATAGAACAATCCTTTTTCTTCACAAACAAGACCGGAGCACCCCATGGTGACACACTAGGCCGAACGAAGCCCTTATCAAGTAACTCCTACAACTTCTCCTTCAACTCCTTCAACTCAGGAGGAGCCATACGGTAAGGAGGAATAGAGATGGGGTAAGTGCCCAACAACAAATCAATATCTCTGTCGAGCGGCATGTCCGGAAGATCAACTGGAAACACATCTGGGAAGTCCCTCACTACTGGAACTGACTCAACTGTAGGGGTATCAATATTGGCATCTCTCACATAGGCCAAAATACGCATCACGCCCCTTCTCAACCATTCGTTAAGCCTTAAGAAATGAAATAACCCTGCGGGGAGTATACTCTAAGGTACCCCTCTACTCTAATTGCGGTAAGCTTGGCATAGCCAGCGTCACGGTCTTAGCATAACAATCAAGAATAGCATAATGGGGCGACAACCAGTCCATGCCCAAGATAACATCAAAATCTACCATGCTGAGCAATAATAAATCGGCTCTGGTCTCAAAACCACTAAGAGCAATCAAACATGACCGATATACGCGGTCCACAACAAGAGAATCCCACACAAGAGTAGACATATAAACAGGAGAACTCAAAGTATCCCGAGATACGCCCAAATGTGGAGCAAAATAAGAGGACACATGTGAATACATAAAGCTTGAGTCAAATAATACCAATGCATCCCTATGACAGACTGTAACAATACATGTGATGACAGAATTGGAAGCAACCGCCTCTGAACGAGCCGGAAGAGCGTAATACATGGCCTGGCTTCCCCCTCTAGGGCGACCTCGACCTCCCCGACCTCCACCTCGAGCTGGCTGAGTAGGTGGGGCAGCAGCTAGTGCTGGAAGCATGGACGGAGGACCCGGTTGAGCATGTGGTGACTAAGAAGTCTATGGAGGTGCAACCCTCCTAAGTCTAGGACAATCCCTCACCATATGGAGAGTATCACCTCACTCAAAACAACCCCTCAGAGGGCGCGATGACTATGACTGGCTCGGTCTAGGTCGGCTGGACTGGCCGCTAATAGCACCCGGAGCAGGAGGCACAATGGATAGTGGTGGTGCATAATAGGGCTCCTGGAAGGAGCTGGAACACCACTGGCGGCTGGAAGAGATGAATGAACGGGACGACTCATATAACCCATACCATGGTGAGCTGCTGGGGCACAAGCTACATAATAATAACCAGTCTCTCAAGACCTCTTGGCCTCTCTCTCTCCTCTCTATCTCGAGCAAGCATGCCCTCTACTCTCCTGGCAATGCTCACGACCTACTGATAAGAGATATCCATCTCCAACTCCCTGGCCATACTGGTCCTGATACTGGGGTGGAGTCCCTCAATGAAGCGACGAACCCTCTACCAAACTGTGGCAACCAAGGCCGGTGCATGTCGGGCCAACTCACTGAAATAGACTGCATACTCTGACACATACATAGAACCCTGGTGTAGTTGCTCAAACTCCGCGCGCCATGCATCCCTAAGGCTCTGAGGGACATACTCTCTCAAAAACCATATCTGAGAGTTGAGTCCATGTTAGCGAGGTTGCCTCGTCCGGACTACTCAGCTCATAAGCACGCCACCACGGATAGGTTGCTCCTCTAAGCTAGAAAGTGGTGAAAGAAACCCCACTCGTTTAGGCTATGCCCATAGTACGGAGAATAAGAAGACACTCGTCCAGAAAACCCTGAACATCATCTGAAGCTAGTCCGCTGAAAGTAAGTGGGTGGTACTTCTTGTACCTCTCAAGTTTGAGTTGCTCTGCCTCAGAAGCAGCTGCCCTAGTCTCATGCTGATCCGGAGCCACTGATGGCATAGGAATAAACTCTGGGGCTTGATCAACCTAGACCCTCTCCTCAAGAGTACGGGTTGCGAGAGTCTATGCCCCTCCCCTGGCCTGAGATATGGCGGGAGCTAGTGGAATCAGTCCAGCCTGAGCTAAAGTGCTGAACATGCTCATGAACTGAGCGAGAGTCTCCTGGAGGACCGCTGCACCAATAGGGACCTCCGGTGCATGCCCTCCAACTTGAGCTTCTAGGGGCTCCTCTGTCGCAGCTTGCACGGGTGCTCTGGCTGCACCACGTGGTCGTCCTCTACACCACCCCCGACCTCTAGAGGCTCTAGCAGGGGGCTCGGGTGCCTGATCCTCAGATCTCCCAGTACGGGTCCTCACCATATGTGAGAAAGAATAGAATAGAGAATTTTGGAATTTGGTGTCAATAACTCGCATGACAAGAAAATCAAAGAAGTATGATTGTTCTTAACAGTTTCATAGCCTCCTGAAGATAAGTACAAACGTCTCTACCGATCCGCGAGACTCTAATAAACCGTCTTGTGACTCAGAGCTCTGATACCAACTTGTCACGACCCAATTTCCCCCTTCTTGAGTTGTCGTGACGGCACCTAGTCGTAGACTAACACTTTGCAGAAATGAAACAAAAGCATGAAACATTAACTTCTAACAACAACAAATATCTAATAAGCAACTCAATGCCACTCGGCATATATAATTATCAACTCTGAAATGCACAAATACAATTCCCAAAATCCGGAACACTGTAAGTCACAAGCTACTAAGAAGTCTTAATTGTTCTATACATCATTTTTACAGAAAGAAGGAAAATGAACATAGGGGGATAGAGGGGGACACCGAGGACCTGCAGGCGCGACAAATGTACCTTGAAGTCTCCAATAAGCAGCAACGACTGCAACTAGTGATGAGGTTGGTAAGATGAACCTGGATCTGTACACGAAAAATATGTGCAGGAAAGAGCGTGAGTACTCCACAATGGTACCCAGTAAGTGCCAAGTCTAACCTCGGTCGAGTAGTGACTAGGTCAGGTCAGGGCGCTACTGGTGTGTGTGTGTATATATACATATATACAGGTAAAAATAAAATAGCGCGGTAAATAAGGGTTGAAATTTAACAAGGAAGAAATCATAGAAACAATAGCTCAGTACACAAAAATGCAACAGGTGATCTCCCGAGATACCGTCTCGTAGTCCCAAACATAATTGTGCAGGGGGATCTCCCAGAATACCATTATGTAGTCCAAAAGTAAATATGCAAGACGGGGGAACTCCCAGAATACCGTTCCGTAGTCCCAAAGTAAATATGCAGTACGAGGGGGGAGGGGGGGAGGGATCTCTCGGAATACCGTTTCGTAGTCCCAAAGTAAATATGCAGCCAAACAAATAGAATTTAATAGTTACGGCACGAAATTTTACAATCCAACCTAAGTACAAGTTAAGGAAAGACATGTAAATTCACTAAACATGCTACATGTAGCTCAGGTAAATAGTTAAGGCAAATAGTCATGCTTTCTTTGTCTAGCAGGGTACCACACATGCTGATAAAATTCAAATAAGAGGAAAAACAAGTTATTATTTAGTGAAAATCGGGGTTTTACAACAATTAGCCCGTGTATGTACACAACGCTCATACATCAATAACATTACAAATCCTAAGGGGAGTTCCCCCCCACAAGGTTAGGCAAGCCACTTACCATGAACCAAGCTCAAATTAATCTGAAACAATGCTCTTCCCACGAAAATCCAACTCTGAGTGGCTCAAATCTAGCCAAAATTAATTACATAACATAAATACATCTACAAGGAACTAATCTAGCTACTGAAATCAAACTAAAGCAAGAAATTAGAAATTCGCCCCAAAAAGCTTCCCCGAACCCAAGTTTCGGAATCAGGTAAAAGTTACCAAATATGAATACACATTCACTCACGGGTTCACTCATATCAAAATTATCCAAATTTGATGTCTAAATCCCACTCAAAACTCAGAAATTCGGTTGGGGAACTTTTTCCCCATTTTCTCAACTTTCTCACTCAAATTCCTTAATTAAATGAAGAATACAACAATATATTAATGAAATATAACGGAAATCGAGTTAGGAATCCTTACTCCAAAGCTCTATATGAAAATCCCTCAAATAATCGCCAATTTCCGAGCTCCCAAGTCCAAAAAGGGAGAAATGAATCAAACCCTCGACTTTCCCCCTTTTTCTTCCAGTTAAACTGAATCTGCGGTCCATTAACCGCTTCTGCGGTACCGCATCTGCGACTAGAGCTTTGCACCTGCGAAAATTCCTTAATTCTTCAGACTTCGCACCTGCGCACCTATATCCGCATCTGCGGATGCGCTTCTGTGATTACTCGTCCACTTCTGCGGAACCTTGGTTTCTTCTCCAATCCGCATCTGCGACTATCCTTCAGATCCAGCAAACTTCAGATTTCTCCTAAGTCTCAATTCGATCCGTTAAGCACCCGAAACTCACCCGAGGCCCCCCGTACCTCAACCAACCATACCAACCAATTCTAAAGCACCATACGAACTTAGTTGAGCCTTCAAACCACATCAAACAACATCAAAAGCACGAATTACACATGGATTCAAGCCTAATGAACTTTGAAATTTCTAAATTCTACAAACGACGTCGAAACATATCAAATAATGTCCGAATGACCTTAAACTTTACATACAAGTCAAAAATGACCCCACAAACCTACTCCAACTTTCAGAAACCTAATCCGACCCCGATATCAAAATTTCCACTGCAACTAAAATCGTCAAAATTCCAACTTTCGCCAAATCAAGCCTAATTCTACTACGGACCTCCAAATCACATTCCGGACGCGCTCTTATGTCCAAAATCACTTAACGGAGCTAATGGAACCATAAAAATCCAAATCCGAGGTCGTTTACGTACATTTCGACATCCAACCGACTTTTCCAACTTAAGCTTCCTATTAAGAGACTAAGTATCTCAATTCACTCCGAAAATCAAAACGAACCCTCCCGGCCAGTCACAATAGCAGAAACAGATACGGGAAAAGAAGTTAATATGGGATCGGGGTCATAACTCTCAAGACAACCGATTGGATCGTCATATATCTCTTCCACGTAATTATTTAATAGCAATTGTAAGTTATTTTTAATCGGTATGTTAATTGTCTAATAGCAATTATGAATGGTTACCTATCGATCTCGTCCCCTAAAAATGTTTCCAAGAGAACCCAACTTATTAATGAAACCAAGGAGAGGTCAGAATGCGGTGAAACGAGATGAAATTCAACAAAATCAAATTAACAAACGACGCTAATAGTGAAGCTTTTGATGATCGGGAAACTAAACTTGTACAAAAGTATTGATCATAAGCAAGGTAGAATGGGGAGGAAGAAGTCGGAAAGAAAATGTAGATGATTGGAGTCTAATATATTATTTTATATATCAATGGTAATTTGTATATGATATTATAATTAAGTGATAACCTCTATAAATAAATTTATAATGTTGTATACATCAGTAAATATTTCAATAATAGTAGCTTGGATTTTATATGGTGTAAGTGTAGGGAAAGTGCACATATAGCTGCTTAGAGGACCTCTATTAAAGGCGTAGCCAAACATTAATTGAAGTATTTAATATCTAGTCACTTCATAATCCACTTCAAACTTCTGTAACTAAAGTTCAAGATTTGGTGACTAACAAACTGTAAATATACATGTTTGTTTATAGAACAATGACCACAACTAATGTTTCAACCAACCACAAGATTACTTTTTAAAAGGAGTAAACAAAAAAAAGACAAATCAAGTTTGAATAAACCAACATTTGATACAAGTTATTAGTGTTATAAGGTCAAAAGCTTCCTAATTGGTTGGAGTAGTTCCTGAAACTATTTGTTTTTGTATTTTGAGTGAGCGATTTAATTTTCTAAGTGAAATATACATTCTTCTTGGGGATAATATGCATAAGGTTACTTCTTACCAAATTCTCAAAATAACGCACTTCTATGCAGTTTATTTAACCAATTGATCAAAAAATATATTATATTTAGAGAAATTTATTGTGTTTGATATGAATTAAGGTCAATAGTTTCATTTTAAGTGGTGAGGCAGCAACAAACAATACCAAACATATAAGAGACTATTATGAATGTTCATATTGAGTGCACTCAAAGAGTTTTGGCTGGTTTAAAAACATATTGATTGGTAGAACAACACTCATTTCTCTTTAGAAAAAGAAAAAAGATTTCAAGAAAAAAGACTTCATAATATTAGTTAATATAGAAAAATATCTTTCGGGAAAAAAGATACGTTAAAGTTTAATATTAATATTACAAGTCGGATAGTGTTTTTATATATTTTGAGTATTAAAGATTGATAACAATGTTTAAATGTTGGTTGGAGCAACAACTGATATGTAATTAAAAGTTGAGAAAAAATCAGTGAAAAGTAATGACAACTGGTAGCCATAAAATAAGGCATACAATTCATAACCCAAAACTAATTATAAGGGCTATCAAGTGAAACCTAGAAAACCAGCGGAGACTCTAACTCCTCAATGCAACCTTCTTTTACAATTAATATTAGTAGTCAAAATATTTAAAATCCAGCCAAATCACCCCCAAATATCCTTCAAACCTAGTGAAATCCTCGTCAAAATCCATCCTTTCAGCCCAAAATTTCATTAAACCCAACCGTCTTCTCTATAACCACCAAAATCCCCATTTATATCTTTTACTAAACAATTAATTTTTTAGTGATCCAATCTACAAAAATATAATATTGTATAAGCAAAAATACCCATCTTATAAGAAGAGGAAGAAGGTGATGTATAGGTTTTACACGTACTATACAAATTATACACTAGTATAAAGTTTATATGCACTTTTTATACATCGCCGAACAATATATATACTATTAATACACTTTATATACAAAATTATATGAATATTGAATTTGTATAAAAAGTGTATATGCATTATATCAACGTAGATACACCTTTCATATAAATGTGCATACATAATATATATAATATTTTCAACACTCACCATAGTCACCGTAATCTTTCACGTCCAGTTTTGTATAATACGTGAATAATAAATGTATCATTAGTGTATAATATATACACACTGATTATACACTATATTGTACAATTATTATACACGGATTACACAGTGTATAAATAAAAGAGTGCTGACGATAATGGAGGACACCGAACTTGGCCAGGAAAAGCTTTTCTCTGGCAGCGGCTATCTTATTTCCATTTCTCATCTTCTAGCAAAAGTCATCCGAAAAATATCATGCAATACTATATCTGAAAGTGGACAGAAAGCGAAGAAAGTTGCAACCACCGCCAGGCTTTTTCCATAAAATCATAAATTACTCAAAGAAGATAGATATTTCTGTATCTAAGTAAAACAGGAGGAGATCGCAAAGAAAAAAAAGAAAATTAAAAAAAAACATGTGTTAGTATCGATATAGGAGAAGAAAAGAAAAAAAGAAAAACAAGAGGGAGTGATGAAGAGAAAAATAAGAAGAAAGGGAAAGATGGAAGATTGAAGATCGGAGAAGATGAGAAGAGAGAGAGGAGAAGCGGGCGGTTGAAAGAGAGTGGAAGTGTATTGGGAATAGTGGCTATAACTTGTCAATAAATTAGGCCTAAATGTTATTTCGGGTCCATGGGGAAAACGTGAGCTAATAAAATTTTGAAGGGCTATAGAAGCAGTTCTCTCTTAAAAGTTAAAATACTTATCTATTTATCTATACTATATTAAAAGCACGAAGGCCCTTTAGCGAAATGTCGTTTGCCTATTTACCCTTAAAAAATAGAGTTCGCCCTGGTAAGATAGTCTTTTTGATTATTTTTTAAATATTTAGGAATAGTCATTTAATTAATTTTATACTATTTAGGAATAATTTTTAACTAATTCATACTTTTTAGGAATAGTCGTTTTATTATTCTTTTTTTATAATATTGATTTTTCAATTCCTTTCAACTCCAAAATTTCAAGCGCTTTCAATGACACTAATAAAGTTTCCTTCACTTCCAACTCAATTTAAATAATGTAGGAAAGTTTCGTTCAGTTTTAGGATTAGGAGGTTTTCAGTTTCTACTTTATTAGTATATGTAGGACCTAAATTAGTTTTTAGTTAGTTTTGTATCTATATCTATATATAACAATGTTATTGTAAAATTTTCCTATTACTTATATTAAATCCAACAGGATATATAAAGGATTTTTTCATAATTGTAATCAAATTATAAATGATGAACTTTAAAGTTGGGTTAGAGCAAATCTCGTGTACTTTCTTAGGATCTCATTGAAAGAATCCTCGACTTTAATGGAAAAAAAGTCCTAGACATTAGGTATAACATTTCTTCGAAAAACAAAACAATTAAAATCACACTAAACAGTATTATTTTCTAATCCAATTTAATTCTTATCAGATAAAAAGTAATTACGGTGAATACTTAAAACAAAAGATGAGCTAACAGTCAAAAATTGAATAAAACATTTATTTTCTTCAACATTGAGAACAAATAATTAAGTGTTTGAATGAATTAATTAGCATAAGAATTCAATTTAATTCTTTTTGAATTTTTAAATATATTATATAAGAAAAATATTTTTCACGAAACTCTTATTATATATATATATATATATATATATATATATATATATATATAAATTTGATCACGCCCAACTATGCCTTATAAAAAGAATTAAGCGGTCGTTGCAAATATATTGTCTAATAATCCGGAGTCGAATCCCATATGGAATTAACTTATCAAACACAGTTACTAGACTCGCACAAATCTACACAATCAATCTTCAGAAATATTTAAGTATCAACTTGAATTTTTATTAACTCATTATTACGTAATGAAAATGCAATAATTAATAACTAACTACGAACATGTTGTAAACAAGAATTGGAATGATCTAAGGTTGTGATTTCCCCTATTGTCGGAATCTTTTCCGCTACGTTTTCAACAAATTTGCCTAAGTCTTCTCTATCGACCATGAGCACTCTAACTGTTGTAACTCTCTTCCGAGTAATTACTACAATTTACTAGACATATTCTCCCGAATTACGCTAGTTGGCATTAAGTACAGCTCACTTAGATCGCACCAAGGTTTCTTTATCTCTAATCCCACCTTTAAACCTCTGTATTGATCCCTCATATACGTTTAGGAGTGATGTTGTTCAACAACTACCTAAATATGCACTCTCTCCCGAGTAATACATACTAAATACACACAGCTAATTGAGGGCCCTTCAATCAACCACAAGAATAATATAGTTGAACAAATAGAGAAAATACTATGGCAAATTTATATTAACGTAACAAGAAAATCATCCTTCGATAGGTTCCATCATAGCTTTAGACTATAAATTTAGCTACTCATGATCAAAGTAACAATATCCAAAGTATGTTGCATAATTAAAGTACAAGATAAAGATAAAATGATGTAGAAATTGTTGACTCTAACTCCAGGTGGTTGTTCTATGAGCTATCCTTGCTTCCGGTTGTAAAAGTCCTCAAAAGTGACGTTTTTAGGTCTATTTATATGTGCAGGAAAAGACCTAAACGTGTGGGCCAAGTCCTAGTCAAACCCGGAAACGAATTAAGTCTTCAAAATTCCGATTGGACCTGGCCCCAAGCCCGGCGTCGCCAGCCTAACGACTGGTGCGACCTGGCTTTTGCCTTGCGATGCTTGGCTAATTCCAGCTTCAGCCTGGCCTTAGGCTTGGCTAACGCCAACTTCAGCCTGTCCTTAGGCTTGCAACGCTTGGCTAACACCGGGTTCTCTCATTCACTGCTCCCGCGCCTACTTTCGATTTGTAGCTTTTTTCTTCTTCTACTTTCATCTCCAATTCATCTACATATAAAATAGACCCTATTATATGAAAATAAAGTTTAATTTATCATTAAAGTGTATAAAAATTCAAGGCAAATAATGTGCTAAACCATGAATTATAGCCACATATCAATACCCAATACTTAAATATATGCTCGTCCTCGAGCAAACAAACTACACTTATAGACTCAATTGATTAAGCAATTCCCTTAACTCATTATACCAAGAATTTTTAAAATAGTTTAAGCAGACAAGTGTGACATCCTCGCCTCAAGATTCAACTTACAAATACCATGCCTTATTCATAATTCACTTACTTACTCTAACATGGAAGTCAACAACATTACTTTTCCTTTATGAATCATGTGCCCTCACCCAATCAAAGAGTTTCGTTCCCCACATAATGAATTTTAAGAACATAGAAACTCAAGATAGACAAAATTCACCCGCTCTCAGAAATAACATTCATATGTCACAAATGATGTACCATAGGCTTGCCCGTAGTGTAATACTCTACTAATCGAATTCATTCAGTCTAAGATCAAGTAGGAATTTCATTGATTGTAATGTAGGTTGCGGGTCGGGTAAGATACATTTGGATATGAGTGACTACACCTTCCTTAATCACTTTAATACATATACTTTAACACACATCCCATACTTATGCCAAACCAAACATTCCACCTTTACTTCACTTTATATTACCCCAATTTTCCTCAAGCATACATTTATCACTAGCCACCATCATCAATACTTATTTTTCATACAATATACTACTGTCATTCATTTTTTTTAAAGTGGATTCGATTTACAAGTCTTTTTTTTTCTTTTTTTCTTAATGCACCTTTCTCCTTATTTCAATTGTTCCACTCAAAGCCAACCCACCACCCGCACTTTGAATTTTTCATAATTCCTCACAATTCAAGTGCTAATGTGAGGTTACAAGGTTCAAATATATGGTCGATTAAAATAAAGGGGTACGAATTGTAATGTGGTTACCAAAGAAACATGATTATAGGCTCAACGGGGTTAACTACGATACATAACATTTAGGTGGGTAAACTTTATATCTCTGGCTTAACAAAGAAATGCCTATATCACTTCCTAGACTGAACAATACTACTATTTATCTTCGCACACACACGGGTAAAGTTCTAGACATCAAATGCAATGCATAGAATATATACAAAATCTCACACTGACATGGCACATAATTCACTCAGGATTGGTTTCATCGCGACACTCCAGTCAAAGCAGTTAAGCAAAATTAAGAATCTACGATTTCAGGTACTTATACTAGAGTAAAAAACTAAGCCTAAGCGTCACAATCATAGTACTAACTATTCTCAAGGCATAACAACCTAAGAGATATTGCTACAATTAAAGGCATAACTCCGTGATTCCTACTCCTAAAAATTAAAACTAACTACACCTGGTTCAACTAAAAACCTTTGGAAAAGAAACGCGGCCCAAAGAAAAACCAAGGGGGAATTACTACACTACCTACAAAAAAAAAAATCTTTTTGGTATTTTGTTTAGACTTACTTCCCTCAAGAAAACTGTCTAGGAGATCCATCGCCGGGAAGAGTCCAATTTTCTATTTTTTTATATTTATATATTCTTTTTTTTCTATTTTTTTTTTAATTTTTACTTTTCTAACTAACACTAAATAACTAAAACATATAGCCAAATCAATTACTGAACTACTACTAAAACACATACCAAAACAACACAACCAAATACTAAATAACTAACATTAACATGTACAATTCCCCACCCCACACTTAGATCATGCATTGTCCCCAGTGCATGCATAAAATGACAAAACACGAAAAATGAGTAGGGTGTAAAGAAACTCCCTGATCAAGTAGCGTCTTCATCCTCTGACGCTCTCCACTCTTCATCATGTTCGTCCTCCTCCTCCTCATCATCTCCCTCACCATCTGACTACTCTGGCTTAGCTTCAAACTGCTCCGATGTGTTGATATCCTCATCATCAGGGAGTCTGTATCCATCTCCTAACCCAACCAGCTGTTGGGCATGAGCATTGAGTGGGTACCAGTGCTCCAATTCAGTCTTCCCCTCAGATGTGGCTCGGCGACCCCTATCTGCAGCTGCAAATACATCATCCCATAAAGATGGGCCATAAAACTATCATCACGCGCATTGCGCTCAGCACCTGTCAATGAGGGCATGGAAGACTCGTATTTTAGACGAAGATTAGTGATGTCCATTTTTCGGATGGGATGATCGATGGTGTGGTCAAATTCAGGATCCTCCTCAACCCCTCGTGCTTTGAAAAAAGAGTCAAGAAATTAGTAAATGGAATTCGATCTATTTTATTACTCATTCTCACTGATGACATCTGGTAGTGGATCAAATGACCCACATTCACCTTTTGGCCTGTCATAAGGAAGTATAACAAACAGGTCCTCTCATGGCTCACAAACGTGTCATGATTGCACGGTAGGAGCCGTGTGTTTATCAGTTTAAGCCACACCTGAGCCTCTGCCTTCATCTTCTTCTTAGGAAATCTCTTGTGATGGTTTGTTACCTTATCCTGAACCCATGCAGCCGTGGATTCTACACCACATTTGGCTCTATCGGAACATTTGGTGCACCTACAAAATCGCATATAGCCTTGACTGAAAAATCTATCAAACATTAATAATTGGCACCAGTTGCGTCGAGTCTTGTGGGTCAAACCATGCATAGAATTCCCGGACTAGGTTGAGATTGATGTCCCCTGTGTTCTTAAAAACATAGCTTAACCCCAACTCTTGGATGCCTCTCCAAATTGCCTTATACTTCACTTTCAGGCTAAGTTCTTGGATGGCTGCTTTCTGATGGACATGTTTAGGCCTACAACGCCTATACCAATCCCTCGTATGCGGGGGTATGCTATTTATGCCAAACTCCTGATGGCCTTGGGGTTGTGAACGCATAGTAGCTACAACTGCCACGACTTGTGCTCCACTCAGACTAGAGGTCGCTTCTCCCCATTTTCTCTTCTTTGGAGGAGGTGTGGAGGTCGCCTTTGCTTTAGCTTGGGCATTTGAAGTAGCCTTTCCTTTTCCTGTATCTTTTCTGGGAGGCATCTTCGTTCCTACACAAATAAGTAGTAGTCAGATAAAATTGCATTACACACTACACACATAATCTTGCCCAACTTCCGAGGTTACTCAGACTTCACCTCGTATTTTCTTAATATTAGAATTAAAAAACAACACATGGGATACCCATGAGCCACCCCACAGTTAAGATTTTGACTTGGTGCATGACTTCATAACACTAATCTATTAATATCGGAGACTCGGGATCCAGTGGGGACAAGGAATGCCATTGAGGCATTATATCAAACACGTAACACACACTAGTGCCATGGGAGTTCTTATGGAAATGAGGGCTTGCTTCATCCTCCCAAATCGGCTTGGGGGTTCCGTACTACCACATTTTTTCACCATCGCAGCACAATTCCTATGGGTTCATGGGGTTGGGGCACACAAACTCAATACTACAATGAAGAACAATCACCAATTTTTGTGTGCAATTGTATACCTGTACCCAAATGTGGATTACAAAGGAAAGAGAGAAGAATCATACCTTGGACGTTTTTGAGAGGAGGGGGCTGCCTGAGATGATAAGTGTGAAAGAATAGCAAGACCAAGCTTGACTTCAATGGGGATGGGGTAGACAACTATGGCAATGTGCTATTGAGTGTGTGTGGGTGAGCCAATTCGTGCTGTGTGTTTGGTTGGGAGCAAATCTGATGAGTGTGTGCTTATGAATTTTCTTTTAGAGCTGGATATGTGTTCGGTTGAAGTGAGGTTAGGGTTTTTCTTGTATTGTGTTCAGTGTTTAGGCGTGTAATGTGAGGAAGTTCGACTAAAATAAGGAGAATTTTTTTAATTTGGGCCGAAATAACTTACCTGGCGTTAGCCAGGCGTCGCTAGCCTAAGGCCTGGTTTTGCCTGGATTTAGCCAGACGTCGCCAGCCTAAGGCCTGGTTGTGCCTGGCTTTATCTTGGCGTCACCAGCCACAACGCCGAGTGTACGTCAGGTGATGCTGGATCCTTGCTCGACTTGCCCAAACTCACCTGCACATTTGTTAGTACCTAAAAAAAATGAAAAATTCTAACTACACTAAAAATCAACTACGAATAAGGTTGCCTCCCAACGAGCGCCTTAGTTAATGTCGTGGCACGACGAATACAACATTACAAAATTAAAATGGGTTGCCTCCCATGAAGCACCTGATTTAACGTCACAGCACGACGTAAATAATTGCACTTAAGTCTCGCTTAACCTTGGTGGCTCGAGCAAATGAGTCACCGACACTACTTTCGCATCTTCTATGCCTGAATAATGTTTTAACCTGTGCCCATTGACTCTAAACGTGCGAGAGTCATTTAATGCAACAATCACTATGACTCTGGTTGGGTGAATCTCTACCACACTAAATGGTCCCGACCATCATGACTTTAACTTACCTAGAAATAATCTCAACCTTGAGTTATATAGCAATACCTTATCTCCGGGTTTAAAACTCCGCTCAAGAATATTTTATCATGCATTATTTTCATTCTCTCCTTGTATAATCTTGTGCTCTCAAAAGTGTGGTAACGAAATTCATCAAGCTCGTGCAGCTCCGTGACTCTACTTGTGCCCGCTGCTTCTATATCGAGATTCAACTGCCGCAGTGCCCATAAAGCTCTATGCTCCAAATCCACTGATAGGTGACATGCCTTCCCAAATACTAATTTATACGGCGGCATACCAATCAGAGTTTTGAAAGCGGTACGATACGCCCAAAGTGCATCGTCTAACTTTCTTGCTCAATCCGTTCTTGTAGCATTCATAGTCTTTGTCAAAACACTCTTTATCCCTTTGTTCGATACTTCTACTTGCCCACTCGTTTGTGGATGATATGGTATGGAAACTTTGTGACATACACCATACTTTTCTAAAAGCTTTGCAAAGGCTCGATTACAGAAGTGAGTGCCTCCGTCACTGATTATCTCCCTTGGAGTGCCAAATCAGGTGAATATGTCCTTTCTCAAAAAGCCAATTACCCCCTTAGCATCATTTGTTGGGAGCGCTTCAGCCTCCACCCATTTCGACATGTAGTCCACAACTACGAGTATGTATTTGTTGCCATATGAGCTGACGAAGAGCCCCATGAAATCGATTCCCCACACGTCAAACACTTCTACCTCTTGAATTGGGTTCATAGTCATCTCATGTCGGCGGAAAACATTCTAGTTCGTTGCCATCCGTCACAACCTTTCACCCATAAGTGTGCATCTTTGAACATTGTCATCCAGTAGAGGCCCGATTCCAGCACTTTTGCAGCGGTCCTTACTCCCCCGAAGTGGACACCACATGGTGATGCATGACAAGCCTGCAAAATAGAAGATTGGTCTATCTCGGGGATACATCTCCGGATCATGTTATCAACAATCCTGAACAGGTAAGGCTCATCCAAATAATACATGCGACAGTCACGAAAGAACCTTTTCTCTTGAATAGAGGAAAGATCATTGGCGACAATACCGCTTTCCAGGTAGTTCTCAATGTCTGCATACCATGGCACCTCCTCCACTATCACTGCTAGCAATTGTTCATTTGGAAATGTCTCAGTTATATCTTCTACCTCGACTTTCTTTTCAGCTCCCTCCAACCTTGAAAGGTGGTCTGCCACTTGGTTCTCTGCCCCTTTTCTATCGCGGAACTCCAAATCAAATTCTTGTAGCAAAAGAACCCAACGGATCAAGCGTGGCTTTGACTCCTTCTTTGCTATCAGGTACCTAAGTGCGACATGGTCACTATAAACAATCACTTTTGAACCAATCAAATAAGACCTGAATTTGTCGAATGCAAACACCAAAGCCAACATCTCTTTCTCAATCATGGTATAATTTAGTTGTGCACTGCTTAGCGCTCTGCTTGCATAGTAAATTGGGTGCACCAGTTTGTCCTTCCACTGCCTTAGGACTGCTCCTATAGCATAGTCACTCGCATCACACATGAGCTCAAACAGTTGCTCCCAGTTGGGTGCAACGATGAATGGTGCAGTCACCAATCTCCTCTTCAACTCCTCAAATGCTAACCTGTAGTCATCAGAAAACACAAGAATGATCCTTTTCAAGGAGTTCACATAAGGGGTTAGCAATTTTAGAGAAATCATTTATAAATCGCCTGTAGAACCTGACGTGCCCAAGGCAACTTCTTACTGCCTTGACTGAAGTGGGCGGTGGAAACTTCTCAATCACGTCAACCTTAGCATGATCAACCTCAATAAACTTATTGGACGCTCGATGCCCCAACACTATACCTTCTTGGGAAGATGATTCCCGCATCTAACCACTTGATCACTTCTTTCTTCACCACTTCTTTCATGTTAGGGTTCAACCTTCTTTGATGTTCTTTGGAAGGTTTGTGCCCATCTTCCAGTAGAATCTTATGCATACAAAATGTCGGGCTGATCCCCTTAATATATGCAATAGTCCAGCCAATTTCAGTCTTGCATTCCATTAACACCTATAAAAGTTATTCTGCCTGCACATCTAACAAACTAGATGAGATAATAACAAGTAAAGTGGATTTAGGTCCTAAGAAAGCATACCTGAGGTGAGACGGTAACAGTTTTAGCTACAACGGTGGCTCTTCAATTGATGACTTAGCTGGAGGTGTTTTTCTTTCTTCTAAGTGTAAATGCTTGAAATCGAGCTCTCTTTTCCAATACCCTCGCCCTTCAAGGGATAAAACCAACTCTGCCAAGTTTTCACCATCCATTTCTTCTAAGTTCATGAGGCATGCTGCTAGAGGGTATTTTGTGTTCAGAGTCTCCTCCTCCTCCTCCAAGATCACATCCACATCCTCTATCAGAGAGAAGTTAGCAAACTCACTGGGTCGCCGCATAGATTTCTGCACATTAAACGTTATCTCTTCATCGTTCAGTCTCATCTTTAGCTCCCCAGTTTCACAATCAATTAGAGCTCTCCTAATGGCCAAAAATGGCCTTCACAAAATTATGGGAATCTCCTCGTCAACCCGACAGTCTAGTATGGCAAAATCTGCTGGGAAAACAAACTTCCCCACCTGTACTAATCCATCATCAAGAATACCAGAGGCCTCTTCAATGTCCGATCGGCCAGCTGTAATAACATGGACGCGAGTCTAGCTTTTCCAATGCCTAACCTTTTGTAGATAGCCAAGGGCATCAAGTTTATGCTTACCCCCAAATCACAAAGTTCCTTAGCAAACACATTGTTACCTATTGTGCATGGGATTGTGAAACTCCCTGGATCAGCTAATTTCTCATCTATGGGTCTTGTCATAACAACACTACATGTCTGAGTCAGTGTAACCGTGGCCAAGTCTTGAAAGTCGAATTTACGAGACATCAAGTCCTTCATCATTTTTGCATAACCAGGAATTCCCTTTAAGGCATCAGTCAATGGAATGTTCACCTTAATTTGCTTCAACATCTCCAAGAATTTCTTATATTTCTCATATTTTTGATATTTGGCCAATCTCTGGGGGAAGGGTGTTGGAGGCCGCTTCTTTCCTATGATTTGATTTTGAACCTGCTCTGGCACTGTTTCTACTGCCTTCTCTTGCACTGACTCAGTTTCCTTCGCAACCTCTTTTTCTTTGCTTGTTTCAGCTGGTGCATGTTGTACCGTCACCTCTGTCAACCCTGTTGAGTCATCTATCTCGATAGGTACTGGAACAAGTGTTTCAGTAGGCCAGCTTTCGCGAGCCATCTCTTGCTCTAGATCTAGGGTCTCTACCATTTCGTAGACTCACTTCCATAAGATATTTTAGGCCCTATTTTTTTGGATTGACTTGTGTATCTGCAGGTAACGTCCCTTGGGGACGATTGTTTAAGGCCATAGAAATATGTCCTAATTGGATATCAATACCCTTTATCGCTGATTCATGCGAGTCTACTCTCTGTTGCATTTTTCCCGTGGACCCAATCAATTGTTGCAACATTCCCTCAAGTCTAGTAAACCCATCATCTAGTCTCATAATCTGTTATTGTTGAGGTTGTTGATAAGTCAGCTGCTGATTTTGCTGGATGTAGCCCTGTTTCCTTTGGTAAGGCGCAACTTGACCCAATGGTCTCATAGCTCCAAGATTGTTGTTGGTATTGTATCATTGATGTGTTGGTCTATATTGTTGATTCTGTTGGCCCCAGTTCTGACCACCTTGCCTCTGTCCCCCATAGTTAGCTACATAATTCATATCTTCCTAATATTGCTGGTTGTCAACTTCCGCACTCCACGAGCAAACATATGGTTGGTTAATTCATGGTGTGCATAAGCCCCCATTAGTTGTGTAGACATGATTGGCGCCCGATCTAAGCAACCTGTCGAGTGAAACATTAAATAAGTTGTACTAAGAATCATGACAACTGACGTAACTCAAAATGATTCCATGGAATAATTATTGATAAAGAAAAACTAAATTCAAACTGAGAGCTAAGTCATAAATCTAAATAAAACACCCAACTGAGAGTAAAAAACTGTATAATACCCACTAGACTAAGTCACGAGCCTCTACGAGTACTGAGCATGTATGTCTTTGGGGTATACCCCAAAGTCTAAGAAAATATCAATAAATACTAGCTCTGAGTTCCCACTGAGAAGAGAAGTGGGAATCGGGCTGAAAGCTAGTCCTATCCTATAGTGCCTGGAACGTGACCGGTAGTATCTGCATCCAACAAAAAGAAGCAGGCCCTCGCGGGCTAAGTATCATAATGGGATACACATCAAGTCTCATGGGCTACCTCCTAAGAAGGCGGAGCGAGACCTTATGGGGTAGATATAAAAGGAAAGAAATATGTCCAAAGGAAACATGTAAGCAGTATAAGAGTTGAAAACTGATAACAACTGAAGTTTAAAGTTGTGGGGTGATCCTGCAAGAGCATATCTAAAAGTGGAATTGTAAGGTAATAGCTAGATCGTAGTAGAAACTGAGTTACACATAGTGCCCCTACTTACGTGAGATCTAGCAACACGCACGGGGGAGTGTTGGCCTATCTCCCCAGCAAACAATAGCCCCTACGAGCATGGGGTAGCTGACCCTGGACTTGCCTCGAATTGAATACTGAAGCACAAGGAGACATGGCTTAGATTTATCAAACATATGGAACACGTGAGTTCTAATAAAATTCTCTACTAGGAGAATAAGCCTCAACTCACCTCAAGACGACAAGCTTAACTTCCACTTCACACCTCCTTCAAGCAATCCCGGACCCCAATTTCACAATCTACATTATAAACCATTTCAACTTACATCAATACATGTCTAAAGCTTGCAACTTTATTCCCATTAATTTAGGGACATTGGCTCAAATCCTCTAATTTGTGAACTTTTCCTCTATTACGTGGGAACTAAACTTACCCACTTAATTCTTTTATAATACAATGGGTACAACCATCCTTAATAACATCATCAATAATACAGTATAATACCCAGTCAAAGATTTTATCTTTTTCACTAATTTAAACCTTCATTATCAATTTTTCTCTTTACCACTCAAACCCTAACTCTTGTTTGAAACTAAAATAACTCATCTCAATAATAGAATAGACAATTTAATATGATATAAGTGAGGAAAAAACTAAAAGGAAGAAGGAATTTCTTACAGTTTGTTTGGAAAGAATGGAAGCAGCAAAAAGGAAAAACTTTATGCTGCCTTAAGCTTTGGCCGAAACGAGAATAGTTGTACCCAATTTCTAATGTTTCATTGTAAAACCTTTTCTTTAAATTTTCCATTCTATATGTATCACCTGACTATACACGTGAATAGTCCAATTCTTTTTTTGTAAACTTCATTTTCTTATCTTTATCAATTTATCATTTCACACTACTACTAATTCATATAATATACACATTGATATGCTTCATTTTCTTTATTTAATTCTTTTTTTTCTTATATAAATATATCATGTGAACAACTTCTAATCACCATGTGTTATAGGCATATCTGTAATCACTTTATCTAGACCGCGTAGGTCCTTATACCCGTCGAGCATTTTATTTATGTCATTAAGATCATCATTATCAAAGTTTTAAAGCCTAAAAATATACGGGGATTTACATTCTCCCTTGCTTAGGAACATCCGTCCTCGAATGTTGTGTCGTGATCGTCCTTAAGTATAAAAGAATACCTAAGTCTTTGTCTCTCTCTCACTTATTCCTTAGCACCCCAAAAATTAACATCAAGAAAAATTCAAAATTTCGACAGAGTTTCCTCTGTAACTGAAGCTATCCAAAAAAATTCAACCTGTCCAAACAACCCAACAATAACTTCGCACCTCCAGCGAATTAATACAACAACATACAATATCAAGGCACACCAATATACCCACTAAGTCATTTTACGTACTATAAGCATAATAATAATATAACATCCCAATCTTAATATTTAATGCATAAAATAAGTTATATACTTGAAATCTCGAACAAATAGGGATATTTTTTTCTTATGGCCTCCTCTGACTCCCACATAGCTTCCTGAGCTAAATGGTTGCTCCACATTACTTTTATCGAAGCAACACCTTTGGTTCAAAGTCTACGAATCTGCCTATCTATTATGACTACAGGGACCTCCTCATATGATAGAGTATCATCAAACTCTATCTCTTGCCTATCAATTACATGACTCGGGTCATGAAAGTACTGTTTCAACATGGACACATGAAAAACTAGATGCACTGAAGATAACTCTGGAGGTAAAGCTAGATGGTACGCCACAAGCCCAATCCTTTCAAGAATTGGATAAGGCCCTATATATCTCGGGCTGAGCTTTCCTTTTCTACCAAATATCATAATGCCCTTCATTGGAGACACCTTTAAAAATGCATAATCACCTTCTTTGAACTCAAGGTTGCGGCGTCTAATATCTGTGTATGAATTTTGTCGGCTTTGAGCTGTTTTAAGTCATTCTTGAATCAGTTTCACTTTTTCAAGGCATCTTGTACTATATTTGGCCCAATAAGCTTCGTTTCACCAATTTCAAACCACCCTACAGGTGAACGACACATTCTTCTGTATTGGGCCTCGAATAGGGGCCATCTGGATACTTGCCTTATAACTATTATTATATGCAAACTCAATCAAAGGCAGACGATCATCCCAATTCCCTTTAAAATCGAGGACACATCCCCGTAACATATCTTCCAGGATATAGATTATCCTCTCTGCTTTCCCGTATGTTTGGGGGTGAAAGGTTGTACTTAGATTTACTCGGGTACCAAGGTCTTCCTGCAAACTCTGCCAGAACCGGGCAGTAAATTGAGCACCCCCATCAGAAATAATTGTCACGGGAGAACCATCCAATCGAACAATCTCTTTAATGTATAATATTGCAAACTAGGGAGCTTTGTAGGTTGTTTTGACTGGCAAAAAATGAGCTGACTTAGTGAGTCGGTCTACTATGACCCAGATGGAGTCATGTTTCTTAAAAGTTCGCAGTAAGACAACCACAAAATCCATATTTATTCGTTCCCACTTCCATTATGGTATTTTAATGACTTGGGCTAAGCCGCCTGATCTCTGATGTTCAGATTTTAATTGCTTACAATTAAGGCACCACGATACATAATCTGCAATATCCCGTTTCATATTGTTCCACCAATAAATATCTTTCAAATCATGATACATTTTTGTACCTGGATATATTGAATATATGGAGCTATGAGCTTCTACATAATTTCCCCTTCGAAGATTATCTACATTACGCACACATAGGCGTCCATCAAGTCTTATCACACCATTCTCATCGAGTACAAAATTCTTAATCTTGCCACTAAGAACACCTTCTTTGAGCTTAAGCAAGCTAGCATCATCGAATTGTTTGGTTTTAACTTGCTCTACTAAAGTAGACTTAGCACCCATACTTGCTATCAACCTTTCATCATAATTCTCATCAAGACGAACCCCTTGACTGGCTATTTGTTGGGATTCCTTTACTATTGGACGTTCGACCACAGATAACCTGGCCAAACTCCCCATGGATCTTCTACTCAAAGCATCAACAACCACATTCGCTTTGCCCGGATGATAGGGGATATTACAATCATAATCCTTAAGTAATTCCAACCACCTGCGTTGTCTCAGGTTCAACTCTTTCTTCTTGAATATATATTGCAAACTTTTGTGATCTGTATAAATGTCATATTGCTCTCCATAAAGGCAGTGACACCATATTTTTAGTACAAAAACAACTGATGCTAGCTCAAGATCATAGGTGGGATAATTTCTCTCATGATTCTTTAACTGCGTAAAAGCATAAGCAATTACTTTTCATTCTGCATAAGAACACATCCTAACCCCACTATGGAAGCATCACAATAGATCACAAATCTACCTGTAAGAGTAGGCAGAGTCAGGATAGGGGCGGTAGCCAACCTGTTCTCTAGTTCCTGAAAACTTTTCTCACAAGCTTCAGACTATTGAAACTTCACAATTTTCTGAGTTAACTTTGTCAACAGGACAACTAATTAAGATAACCCTTCTACAAAACGACAGTAGTAACCCGCCAATCCCAAAAAACTACGAATCTTAGTAGGGTTCATCGGTCTAGGCCAACTTTTAACTGCTTCTATTTTCTGCGGGTCTACTCTAATGCCTTCCCCTGAAACCACGTGTCCCAAAAATGTAACTGTATCTAGCCAAAATTCACATTTAGAGAATTTGGCATAAAGCTGACGCTTCTTGAGTACCTGAAGAACTATTCTCAAATGATTCTCATGTTCTTCCCGGTTGCGGGAATATACTAAAATATCATCGATAAATACTATGACAAAGGTATCTAAGAAAGGTTTGAATACCCTATTCATTAAGTCCATAAAAGTCGCTGGTGCATTGGTTAACTCGAAGGACATCACTAAAAATTCATTGTGACCATACCGAGTCCTAAAAGCTATTTTTGGGATGTCTGCTTCTCTGATCTTTAACTAATGGTATCCCGACCTTAGGTCTAATTTTGAGAAATACCTAGCACCATGTAGCTGATCAAATAGGTCATCTATCCTGGGCAGTGGATATTTACTTTTGATAGTAACCTTATTCAACTGGCGGTAATCTATGCACATCTGTAAGGAACTATATTTTTCTTCACGAACAACACTGGAGCACCCCAGGGTGAAACACTAGGTCGTATAAAACCCTTATCTAAAAGGTCTTGTAATTTCTTCTTGAGTTCATCTAGCTCAGCTAGAGCCATTCTGTAAGGAGGAATCGAGATTGGTTGAGTTCCTGACAGTGTGTCTATGCCAAACTCAATCTCCCTATTTGTCGGTATCCCTGGGAGATCATCTGGGAACACTTCTGGAAACTCTTTCAAATATTGATTCGAGCATTGGACAGTTGACTTTCATATCCCGCACATGAGCTAGATACGCCAAACACCCGTTACTCACTAGCTTTCTAGCCTAAAAGGTAAGAAATAAACTTACCCACAGGTGTACCCACTTCACCCCTAATTATAACCGTATCTTCCCTAATAAATGAGAATTTAACTGTCTTCATGTGGCAATCAACTATAGCATGACAAAAAGATAACCAGTCCATGCCACCTATGATATCAAAGTCAAACATATCTAACAAGTGTAAATCAGCTAATGTTTGTCGGACCTGAACTACGATGATGCATTCTCTGAATATATATTCAACTTTAACAGATTCTCTTATGGGTGTGGAAACCTCGAACAAAACCCTTAACTATTCTGGTGTTTTCCCGAAATTGACACAGAAATAAGGAGACACGTAGGAGAAGGTTGAGCCAGGATCAACTAATACATAAGCAAGGTGACCAAAAACTTAGAGAATACCTGTAATAACTTTTTTAGATGCCTTTGGATTCTGCCTGTCTAGAACTGCATAGAGTCTGGTTGGTCGCCTCCTCTCCGAGATCCAACTCTATTTGCACCACGCTCAATATGATCATTAGATGCCCGAACTGGAAGAGGTTCTACTAACGAATTACATGTGGAGCCTTCCATGGAGCATGCCTGAGTCGTGGACAATCTTTCATAACGTGACCTGGGTCATAGCAGTGATAACATCCTCTCTGACCCAAAAGGCATTGCCCAAGATGTTTTTAATTGCACGTGGAACAAATAGGATAAGAGAACCTAGTCTGACTTTGACTTGTTAAACGGTGCCCCAAATAGGACTGGCCCTTACTCTGCTGGCCTTATTTGAATGGAGCTGGATAAGGAGATGAGTGAACTATTGAATGACTCTGAGCTGAATGATTCATTTTCTTTCCCGCAACTGAAAGTCCACTATAAATACCTATGGTTCTAGCCTTCTTGCCATTCTCTCTAGCTTGCTCGCAATTTTATCAAAAGCCTCCTTGCGTGTGGAAATATTAACTACCTGAAGGTAAGTCTTGTCATCCTGATCCGAAGTCATATCTTTAGCCATATGTGGATTCAAGCCTTCAATGAACCTTCTGACTTTTTCTCTCTCTGTCAGTATCAAATTAGGTGCATACTCTGCCAAATTTGTGAATTCCATCTAGTATTCAGTCACTGACATGGTGCCCAGTTTAAGATGCTCGAGCTGACGCCAGAGCTCATCCATCCAACTGCTAGGCAAAAACTTGGCCCTGAAAGCTTCTTTAAACTATGGCCAAGTAAGTGGCGGAGATGTAGAATCTCTGGCCTTCTTGTAACCTCTCCACCATTTCCATGCTGCATCCTTCAATAGAAACCCAATTAACTATGTGCCTTGTGTTTCGAGGCAACCCAAAGAAATAAATATTTCCTCTATCTCCTCAAAAAATAACATTGGCTCATTTGGCTTGTCTGTACCATTATAAGTATGAGGTTTTAATCTCAGAAAGTCATGTGGATCAATTCTTCCTGTTGGTAACTACACTGGTTGGGCAATATTTATAGGGACAGCTAGTTGCGGTACCCAAGGTGGGGCATGCAAAGCATCTTATATAACCTATTCATTTGAATCATGAGGGTCCTGATGAGGATCATGAACAGGTGCAACCCGACCACCAGTCGGGGGGCTAGGGATTCCAGAAAATCTAAAATTCTATCAATTTGATCATCCTATTGCTGTGGTTGATTCGCTCCGAGTGGGTTAAAAGGGGGTGTGGCTTCTACCTGATCATTATCAACCTGCTGAGGTAGAGCTTGTTCCTGTCCAGCATCCCTACCACGATCCTGATTACCTATGGAATTTCCACCTCTACCCCTGGCATTCTGACCTCTACCTCTACCTCTACCTCTGCCACGTCCTCTAACTGCAGTTGGTGCCACTGGTGCTGCTTCTTGATGATTAGCAGCTGGTACCCCAACATTGTTAGCAACAGAGAATGAAGTTGATCTTGTTCTAACCATCTTGTTCTGAAACGAGAGATAAATGATTGTTAGAAATCTGAAACATTTATCTCTAACGCACGATGTAAGAATAAAAAAGAAGAAATTTTCTTAACATGCCACGCAGCCTGCCAGATATAAGTATGGTGCACAACATACTCATAAGTGGGACTCTACTAGACACAGATCATGACTTCCTAGGACTTCCTAAACCTAGCGCTCTGATACCAACTGTAACAGTCCAGCCCGCTAGTAATAGTGTCTGCTCTGGGCCTAGGTCTTCACGGGTTTAAAATGCGTCACTAGGGTCTAAGGATTGTAACTTGTATACCCAGAATCCCTCTTGTGTTTTGCCGATGTGGGACTCCATCTAAAGTCTGGGGGTATTACATATACCCCCTCTTATAGACTCAACGTCCTCGTTGAGGTTTGCCCCACCGCATTGGATTTGCCTAGACTCAGCACTGAGGTTTGCCCCGCCTAACCGGGATTTGCCTAAACTCAGTTGTACTCTGACCCACCATTGGCAAGGCTGACAGAAGAGTGGCTCTGGTACCAACTTGCCACGCCCCAAAATCTAAGTTGGGACGTGATTGGCACCCGATCTAAGAAACCTGTCGAGTGAACCCTTAACTAAGTTGTACTAAGAATCATGACAACAAGTAACTCAAAATGATTCCATGGAATAATTATTAATTAAAAAAAAACTAAATGCAAACTGAGAAGTAAGTCATAAATCTCAATAAAATACCCAACTAAAAGTAAAAAACTGTATAATACCCACTAGACTAAGTCACGATCCTCTACGAGTATTGAGCATATATGTCTTTGGGGTATACCCGGAAGTTTAAGAAAATACAAATAAATAATAAGTCTGAGTTCCCACTGAGAAGAGAAGTGAGAATTGGGCTGAAAGCTAGTCCTATCCTGTAGTGCCTGGAACGTGACCGATAGTATCTCCATAAAAAAAAAAAAAAAAACTAGGCCCTCGCGGGCTAAGTATCATAATGGGATACCCAGCAAGTCTCACGGGCTACCTCCTAAGAAGGAGGAGCGATACTTTCTGGGGTAAATATTAAAGGAAATAAATATGTCCACAAGAAACATGTAAGCAGTATAAGAGCTGAAATCTGATAACAACTGAAGTTTAAAGTTGTGGGGTGATCCTGCAAGAACATATCTAAAAGTGGAGTTGTAAGGTAATAGCTAGATCCTAGTAGAAACTGAGTTACACATAGTGGCCCTATGTACGTGAGATCTAGCAACACGTACGGGGGAGTGTCGGTCTATCTCCCTAGCAAATAATAGCCCCCACGAGCATAGGGTAGCTGACCCTGGCCTTGTGGCACTCACTCAAGGGGAGGTCGGCTAGTTCTCCCTTCAATGTGATCACATTAATGCATAAATAAATACTAGAACTGAATACATCACTAAATGTAAATATCACAAGCAAAGGCACATCAATAAGCATAACACATGCAACTCTATCACATATAAAGTCGCAGTGAATAAGAATGCCGCGAAACGAATACTGAAGCACACAGAGACATGGCTTAGATTTATCAAACACATGGAAAACGTGAGTTCTAATAAAATTCCTTACTAGGAGAATAAGCCTCAACTCACCTCAAGACGACAAGCTTAACTTCCACTTCACACCTCCTTCAAGCAATCCCGGACCCCAGTTTCACAATTTACATTATAAACCAGTTCAACTTACATCAATACATGTCTAAAGCTTGCAATTTTATTCCCATTAATTTAGGGACATTGGCTCAAATCCTCTAATCTGTGAACTTTTTCTCTATTATGTGGGAACTAAAATTACCCATTTAATTCTTTTATAATATAATGGGTACAATCATCCTTAATAACATTATCAATAATATAGTATAATACCCAGCCAAAGATTTCATCTTTTTCACTAATTTAAACCTTCATTATCAGTTTCTCTCTTTACCACTCAAACCCTAACTCTTGTTTGCAACTAAAATAACTCATCTCAATAATAGAATAGACAAAATTAATATTATATAAGTGAGGAAAAAACTTAAAAGGAAGAAGGAATTTCTTACATTTTGTTTGGAAAGAATGGAAGCAGTAAAAAGGAAAAACTTTATGCTGCCTTAAGCTTTGGACGAGAGTAGTTGTACCCAATTTCTAATGTTTCATTGTAAATCCTTTTCTTTAAATTTTCCATTCTATATGTATCACGTGACTATACACGTAAATAGTCCAATTCTTTTTTTGTAAATTTTCATTCTCTTGTCTTCTTTTTTTGTCTTTATCAATTTATCATTTCACACCACTACTAATTCATATAATATACACATTAATATGCTTCAATTGCTTTATTTAATTCTTTTTTTTCTAATATAAATATATCATATGAACCACTTCTAATCACCATGTGCTATAGGCATATCTGCAATCACTTTATCTAGACCGCGTAGGTCCTTATACCCGTTGAGCATCTTATTTATGTCATTAAGATCGTCATTATCAAAATTTTAAAGCCTAAAGATATACGGGGCTTTACAAACATGCTGCTTCTGACCCGATTCATAAATCTTTTTTTGTGAGGATACTCATTTGTGTAATTAGAGTGGCCACATTCTCATCTATGGAGTTGTTTGGGTCCAAAGCGACTAAGTGAACTACCGGAGTGATCGTGGAGGCTCTTTTCATCCATCCTGACTTTTGAGCCATTTTATCAAGTAGGATCTTGCATTCTGCGAATGTTTTACTCATAAATGCTCCCCCTACTGAAGCATCAACATTGGCCTTTAAGTTGTGAGCCAGTCCCATGTAAAATCTCTGCCCCAACATCTGATATGGAATACCATGATGTGGACACTTAACCAGCATGCCCTTGAACCTCTCCCACGTTTCTTGTAATGATTCTGTTGGTCTCTGCCTGCAACTCAATATATCATCAATTTGTTGAGCATTTTTATTTGGTGGGTAGAGTTTGTTCAAAAATTGCTTGACTAATTCCTCCCAAATAGTGATGAGTTTATGGGGAGTGAATTAAGCCAAGTTTGAGCTTCTCCTGTCACCTAGAATGGGAACAAAAAAAAAACTTTATTACGTCCGGTGTCACATTAGGTTGCCTTTGCGTTAAACATATTGACAGAAAATTCTTCGGATGCTGCTGAGGATCTTCAATGTGTGACCCTGAGAAAGTGATGTAGAAATTGTTGACTCTAACTCCCGGTGGTTGTTTTGTGAGCTATCCTTGCCTCCGGTTGTAAAAGTCCTCAAAAGTGACGTTTTTAGGTCTATTTATATGTGTAGGAAAAGCCTAAACGTGTGGGCCAAGTCCTAGTCAAACCCGGAAATGAATTAAGTCTTCAAAACTCGGATTGGAACTGGCCCCAAGCCTGGCGTCGCCGGCCTAACGCCTGGTGCAGCCTGACTTTTGCCTTGCGACGCCTGGCTAACGCCAACTTCAGCCTGGCCTTAGGCTTGCAACGCCTGACTAACGCCAGGTTCTCTCATTCACTGCTCCCGCGCCTGCTTTCGACTTGTAGGTATCCTTTTTCTTCTACTTTCATCTCCAATTCACATACACATAAAATAGACCCTATTACATGCAATTAAAGTATAATTTATCATTAAAGCGTATAAAAATGCAAGGCAAATAATGTGCTAAACCATGAATTACAGCCACACATCAATTTGTTTTCCAGATTTTCAAGAAGAAACAATATATGTATTTTTGTATTTAACATGAAAAATATTATAGTTACATTACATAGTTCAAATAATATAAGAATTTATAATAGTTAAAATTTTAAAGTTCAAAATATTCTAATTCCTACATGGTTTGGATTCAGCAAATATAGTTAATAAGAAAAAAATTATTTAATTTTCAAGTCCTAAATATAAAAAAAATAGTTTCATAATAATTTTATAGTGAAATCTATTTTTATGAAGTAAAAAAGTTGATCAATATTCCATGCACGGTTTAGTACTTTTATAATAGTAGAGATAGATTATAGATTTATAATCGGTTATAGAGTTAAGACCCATTTTTTAATATAATTTAATTATATTAGTAAAATAAAAAAATGGAGGAATTTGTGTGAAAATTATATTTGATCTTGGTATACAATAATATGTCCATTACTCTTCAGTCAAATGCTCCTTCTAGAAAGTTTATGTACTAAAATATAAATAAACATTCTAATAAATAGTATAATTAGATAAATTCTTTCAAATATTCACAATTATTATACCCTTTATCTCAACATCAAATTTTAGAAATAATTTTGAAACGGTACTACATAATTGAACGTCAAATATACATAGTCAATAATATTTTAAAATTTTATATTTATTGAGATGGGTACACGCGCAAAATGTGTACCCTGAAACTGGTACTATATTAAAAGCACGAAGACCCTTAACAGAATGTCGTTCACTTTTTTTATCCTTTAAAAACATATTTCATATTGGACACATTTGTAATTTAAAATATTTTCCTAATATTTAGTATTTTTGAATCAACTAAAATTTAGGTTATAAAAAGTTTTCTTTGTCACGAACCATTTCTCTCTCCGTAAGACATCGTGATGGCACCTAGTTGCTACGACTAGGTAAGCATCATATTTTTGAAATAACGAAAATAAAGCAGTAATTAGAAACTAAGCTTCAATAGATATTATATACTGATAAAAATATTGTTCGTCATGTACAAGTAAACCAACACTCGAATATAAACAGTATTCCCAAAATCCGGTAGTCACGAGTCACAAGCTCTAAGAAATTTGTCTAATTGTCTTCTATACACTAGTGTCAAACGAGATAAAGGAGAAAAACAACATAAGGGATAGAGGGGGACTCCGAGGATCTGCGGGCGCGGACATATGTACCTTGAAGTCTCCGGTAAGCTGTAGCGACTACACTGACGATGATGCGGGTAAGATGTACCTGGATTTGAACACGAAAAATATGTGCAGGAAAGGGCGTGAATACACCACAATGGTACACAGTAAGTGCCAAGCCTAACCTCGATCGAGTAGTGACGAGGTCAGGTCAGAGACCTACTGAAATATATATATATATATATATAATATAAGGCAAAGCAAAAAAAAAGAAATATTACATTAAATAAGACTGAAATGTAACAAGGAGGAAATCATGAAAAACCAACAGCTCAGTACACATCAATACAACAGGGGATCTCTCGAGATCTCGTAGTCCCAAACGTAAATGTGAAGGGGGATCTCCCGGAATACCGTTCCGTAGTCTCAAAGTAAATATGCAAGACGGGGGGATCTCCCGGGATACCGTTCTGTAGTCCCAAAGTAAATATGCAGTACAAGGGAATCTCCCGGAATAGCGTTCCGTAGTCCCAAAGTAAATATGCAGCCAAACAATAGATTTCAATAGTTACGGCACGAAATCTTACAATTTAACATAAGTACAAGTTAAGGAAAACATGTAAAATCACTAAACATGCTGCACGTAGTTCAAGTAAATAGTTAAGGTGAGTAGGCATGCTTTCTTAGTCTAACAGGATACCACACATGCTAAAAAGTTCAAAAACCAGCAACATCAGAATTTCTCCTAAGTCCAATTTTCACCCGTTAAGCACCCGAAACTCACTCGAGGCCCCTGGGACCTCAAACAAACCTACCAACCAATCATAAAACACCGTACGAACTTAATTGATCCTTCAAACCACATCAAACAACATCAAAAATACGAATTACACACAGATTCAAGCCTAATGAACTTTGAAATTTCTAAATTCTACAAACGACTGTATTGGTAAAAAAGAGTTTCACACGTAAGCCAACTTTTGACAACTCAGCCAGTTATGTGGACACAGGAGAACGCGACAACTGGATGTGATTCTTTGAAGAGGTGCGGAACAAAGAGGCACGATTCAATAAACCCTCGAGCTTATCAGCCACGGGAAACTCAACCTAATTAAAACAGGGAAGAGACACGGTCAGAATGAATCTAGACAAGCTACGAGCAGATTCAAGAACCCACAATTGATTACTCGTACATTATGTAACCATACCCTAATTACCGTTATCCTTTGTAACGCCTCATTAATGTCATAATTAGTCATTAATGAGAAATCATAGCAATAGTTGTACGTTATATCAAGGAATCTCCTATATAAGGGAGGGGAATACAGCTTGTAAAGGCATCAAATTCTCGAATACAATCTACTTTGCTTTTTTATATTTCTGCAATATTGCCTATTATTCATTTTTCTATATTTCCTTGATTATCAGTAACCCGTGTTCATCCTAGAATAGATTTAGTCAAAGGATCTAATTCTTTGGTTAAACAACGATATCAAAACATATCAAATCTCGTCCGAATGGCTTCAAATTTTACACACAAGTCAAAATGGCACTACGAACATATTCCAACTTTCGCCAATTCGAGCCTAATTCTACTACGGACCTCCAAATCACATTCCGGACACACTCCTAAGTACAAAATCACCTAACGGAGCTAACAGAACCATCAAAATTCAAATCCGAGGTCGTTACACACAAGTCAACATCTGGTCGACTTTTTCAACTTTAGCTTCCAATTAAGAGGCTAAGTGTCTCAATTCGCTCCAAAACCCAAAACGAACCCTCCCGACAAGATACAATAGCAGAAATAGATACGGGGGAAGCATTTAATAGGGGATCGGAGCTCTAACTCTCAAAACGATCGGCCGGGTCGTTACATTCTTACTTGAACTAGGTAAAAAATCCTACAATATTTAAGATATAAAATCAATATATATATATATATATATAACGACCCGACCGGTAGTTCCAAGAGTAATATCCCATTTCCCCCATTTCTGCTTCTCTATGTGCTGTTCAGTCTTATTATGTTGCTTTGGGTTGGTTGGTCCTGGTTCAGAGTGATTTTGGAAGGGAATGAGACACTTAGTCTCTTAATTTGGAAATTTAGTTGGAAAAGTCAACCGGAAGTTTACTTATGAGTAAACTATCTCAGATTAGGGTTTTTATGGTTCGGATAGCCCCGTTAGGTGATTTTGGACTTAGGAGTGTGTTCAGAATGTTATTTGGAGGTCCGTGATAGAATTAGGCTTCAATTGGCGAAATTAGAGACTTGGCGATTTTCGGTCGGCAGTGGAAAATTAGATATCGGGTTTGGAATGGAATTCCAGAAGTTGGAGTAGGTTCTTAGTGTCATTTGTGACGTGTGTGCAAAATTTGAGGTTATTCAGACGAGAATTGGTAGGTTTCGGCGTCGTTTGCGGAATTCGAAAGTTTAGAAGTTTTTAGGCTTGAATCCGAGGGTAATTTGGTATTTTTGATGTTGTTTTGAGTGATTCGAAGGCTCTATTAAGTTTATATGATGTTATGGGATGTGTCGGTATGATTGGCCGGGGTCCCGAGAGGCTCGGGTGAGTTTTGGGGTGGTTTCGGACCATTTCTAGGCCATTTTTAGCTGCTGATTTTTGGCTACAGCAGTGTGCTACGCGATCGCAGGAAATTGGTCGTGATCGCGATGACTAAAATGAGAGAAAATGGCCAGTGAATCGCGATCGCGGAAGGCCTTTCGCGATCGCGTAGAGGAAATTTTCTGCTGCACTGACCCGACTTTGGAAGCTTGTATCTTGCAATCTATAAGGAATTTTGAGATGATCCAAAAATAAAAGTTGTATATATTTGTGTCTAGTATTAATAAAATTAACCCATTTGGAATTTGGAGTTTTTTATAAAGAGTTATGGTTTATACACTACATCCTGTCCGGGAAGAGTTTGGAAATCGCATTGTGTTACATAGAGCTGAATTTGGTCACTTATATCTCGTAATCTATAAGGAATTGGGAAATTATCAAAGAACTAAAGTTGTAAATTTTGGTGTCTAGTTTTCAAAAAGTCGAACCATTTGAAATTTGGAGTATTGTACAAAAGGTTATGACCATTATAATAGAGGCGATCTCGAAGAGTTGGGAATTTGTTCTTTGCGATCGCGAAGGGAAAATTTTGGGATGAGAAAATTTGTGCTTCATGATTGTGAAGCATTTTTCATGATCGTGATGAGTAAATACCTGTGCAGAAGCTATATATCGAGGTTTCGTCAGTTTTTAATATATTTGGAGCTATGGAGCTCGGATTGAAGCGATTTTTACCATATGGAATGGAGTAAGTGATTTCCATCTAATTTTGGTCAAAATCCATGATTATGACTTTAATTTCATAATTTAATTTGTCATTTGAGGGGGGAAATTGGGGAAAATGGGGAAGAGTTCTTGAGTTGGATTTTTTGGGTTTTGAATAGGATTTTGTTATCGGATTGGAGTAAATTCGATATAGTTGGACTCGTGAGTAAAAGAGGTTTCTAGTTTTGTAATTTTTGTTGGATTCTGAGACGTGGGCCCGGGGGTTGGGTTTGGCCAATTTCAGGATTTTTGATATAATTTGATAATTTTGATGTGGACTTCGTTCCTTTAGCATATGTTAATGATATAATACTAATTTTGGACAGATTCAGGGCGATTTGAGGCCGAGTCAAGTGACAAGGGAATCGCGGAGTAGATTTTCATCCGGTTCGAGGTAAGTAATGACTGTAAATCTAGTCTTGAGGGTATGAAACCCCGAATTTCACATTGTCTTTACTATTTTGAGGTGACACACATGTTAAGTGACGAACGTGTGGGAGTGCACCGTTGGGGATTGTGATTTGGTCCGTCTCGTAGAAACTATAAAGTCGCGTATTTGACTTAAACTATACGATAATATGTTTTTTAGAAAGAAATTCCTATAAATTAGGCTGAATGCCATATTTGGGCCTTGTGCCAGAGCTGTTTGGACCCTTATAGGCCTTTTCTGATTATCCTCTCACTGTTTTGATTTAAGATCTATACTCAGTGATGCTATGTTTACTGATTTCATAACTCAGTCTTTATTACCCCATTTTGATGCATATAAAATGTTTTTTTGGGCTGAGCAGCCTATTTTTACTGATAGCCCGAGTGGCTTGAGAGGTTTATGACTGAGTGAGGCCGAAGACCTATTTTTGTGAGGATATATATGGGATCGGGCTGCACACCGCAGCATGTTGCTACTTATTCATGATTTTTGAGGCCGAGGGCCTGATTGATTTATGCCACGAGGTGGCTTGTTATAGCGCTTGGACTGTAAGAGCCCCTCCGGAGTCTGTACACCCCTAATGAGCGCGGGTACCCTGAGTGAGTGATATGATGTTTTACCCGAGGGGATGTTCTTGATTCATGTTGTGCCCGAGGGGCTGTTTACGAATGATCGTGAGGTTTGCCCGAGAGGCTGTATATGAGTGACAGTGATGTTTGCCCGAGGGACTGTTTATGATTCATGTTTGCCCAAGGGGCTGTATACGAGTGATGTTTGCCCGAGGGGCTGTTTATGATTTATGTTGCCCGAGGGGCTTTACACGAATGAGTTTTTCGCGAGAGGCTTATTATGTTTCATCATTTTTACTCACTGTTTTATCACTTCGTTTGAAGACTGTTGAAAGATGTTTTAAATGGTTTTACTGAAACTGGATTTAAATGAGCTGAGTTGATTCAAAACCCTGATTTTAAAAGCCTGCTGTGTTCTACTGAGATTTCATGATATGAACTATATATGTTTTATTGCTCGTCACTACTGCTCAGTCTTTATTTACTTTTGTTACTTACTGAGTTGGCGTACTCACATTACTCCCTGCATCTTGTGTGCAGATCCAGGGGTTGCTGGTTCTGCTAGTAAGTGTTGATTTCATCCGTAGTGGATCTGTTGGAGTTAGCAAGGTAGTTGCATGGCGATCGCAGCGCTGCTCTTCTCCCTCCTATCGTCCTATAGATGTTATTAGTTGGTTTCCATACTGTATTGGTCTTAGTATTATCAGACAGTTCTTAGTATGTGCTCATGACTAGTGACATCCCGATGTCGGGTTTTTTTTCCGCACTGTTATTTTGATTTAAACACTTTATGAATGTTTATTGTTAAATAAATTTAATTTTATTTTAAGAATGAAAATATTGATTGGTTTTGGTAATGTGTTAGCTTGCCTAGTACTACGATAAACGTCATCACGATAGGGTAGTTTGGATCGTGACAATAAATTTGGGAATAGGAAAGATGGTGCGGCACCTTCCTATGCCTAGCAATTGTATTTATCTATTTTCTCATTTTTATTTTATTTTATTTTATAAGTTTTAATTTTTATTACCTTTTCTCTATTGTTTCCATTTATATGCTTTCAATAACAAAAAATTAACCGTCCCTCCTTTAATTTTTTCCACACCAAGAGTCGCTTCTTTGCTTCTCTCAATTAATAAAAGTAATTACTGACGCTTTCAACCAAAAAAAACCTAACTGACGGTTCTCGCATCTATTTACCGAAAAAAATAAGCCTTCCTCTCATCTCATTCTTTCTTCTTCTATCGAGGAGTATATTAATCACACCACAATTTTGATATTTCGATCAACTCTTGATGTGTTTCGTTGTTATTCAAATCTGTTGATGGGCTTTTGAGGTTTTTGTTCTCATTCTCGTGTTTCTATAATTTGGTTTTTCAGTGTGACATTACCGCCCTTTGTTGATAGGGATTTTAGACGTTTCAGTTTACATCAGTCTACAACTTGAACAAAGAATCATCGCCATGGTTTAGGTGATGGCATGTATTTACTGCAGCCTGCATTCTTTGTTAGCACTAAAATATATACGCATGCCAATCAGTCAAACTTGTGAATGGATATCTTGATATTTATATACAGAGTTTCTTGCTTTTCAGTTATCCTAATTATGAGTTTATATATTGATTTTTAGCAATATTTATTTTTCATCTTTGGGTATGATTCTGCATTTTTTGGATTCTCTATGGGAGCCTTTATGGTGTCACTCCAGTATTTCTTTTTCTATTTGATTTTATTCTTTGTATTTATAAGAATAGAAAAAGGAGTTAATCAAGGAAAAGAACGTGTGTTTTTAATTTGCAGTTTTGTAGAAGAATGAGAATTTTGCAGAAGTGATTGCAGGAAGAAGATCGGGAGTATGACTGGTGCGGAGACTGGACAGTAAGAAAATTGAAGAAAGATTCTTTGACAATCGTTTTGATGAGGTTTTGCTAAAGAGAATAAATGTTATGAATAGGGATAGAGAGACATAGAAACAAGGTAATAAGATAATAATTAAGGAAAGGTAACGTAGAACTAATCGCTTTATTTGCCAAAAAAGAAAAAAAGAGGGTTAAACCATAACTTATCTCCCATTACTCTATTATTATAAATTTTTAACTACTCATATACTGTTGTATTTCAATTTGCTTCAACTTTTCCATGCTACCCCTTGATGGTTCTGTTTTGTGTTCCGCTAACATACTTTTTCACTCATTTTTAGTGCTTTTTTCTTATCTATTAATTTTGAATCTAATATTTTGTTCTTTAATTGTGTGGTGAAGAATTTATAGGTAAATAAGAGTTATTATATCGGTTCCTCCACTAACCAAGAAGATAAAAAAGAAAAGGGTGACGAAGTTTAAGAGACATCTTAGTGACAGAAAATCTCTGTCAAGGTACTATTTATTATGAAATAACGACTGTAAAGAAATAAACTGAAGACAAGTATAGATAGAGAGAGATTGATGTCTTATTCAATTTGCAAACTGATGTACATAATGAAATGAAATCTCCTCTATTTATAGAAGAAAGGAAGTTGCTGTGTAAGCTGCTACGCAAGCTGCTACTGTAAGCTGCTTGTAAGTTGCTACTGCACCAGATATAGATAATCTTCTACCGGGGATAATATTTATCCATAACGGAGTACCTAAATGATAAGCTTCTTCAGGAAGTACCAAATAGATAAACATATTTACGGCGGAGTCCCATATGAATAACCTTCTTCAGGAAGATTATGAACATCCATAATATAATATATATTTATAACACTCCCCCTTGGATGTTCATTCAAAAATAATGTGCCTCATTAAAACCTTACTAGGAAAAACCCCGTGGGAAAAATCCTAGTGAAAGAAAAAGAGTACACATATTTAGTAATACGCATTGCTAGGTGGCTCATTAAAAACCTTATAAGGAAAACCCTGTGGGGAAAAACCTTAGTAAGGAAAAAAGAGTGCATCGCGTATTTTACTCCCCCTGACCAAATATTTGAGTCTCTGCATTCCAATCTTGTATACCATCTTCTTAAAAGTTGAATTTGTAGAGAATATTATCCACCACTATTTCCGATCGATTTAAACTAATCTCATCAAACCAAGAAGTTGTTGCAAGTCATTTCATTGAGTTGCTTGCAACCTGCCTGCATCAACTGCTTTTAGAAAAAAATTCAATAGGGTACTAGATGGATAATCTTCTTCGGGAAGATTATCTATAATAGAGTAGTAAATGGACATCCACAATAATATTTTTGTAATATTCCCTCTTGGATGTTCATTATTATGTGTCTCGTTAAAATCTTACTAGGAAAAAATCCCGTGGGAAAAATCCTAGTCAAGGAAAAAGAGCACACTAATAATATACATTGAAAGGTGCCTCATTAAAAACCTTACCAGGAAAAGCCCAGTGAAAAGAAACCTGAGCAAGGAAAAAAAATTACATTGCATACTTTACTCCCCCTGATAAAGACTCTGTGTAGGAGAAGAGTCATATCTTGCTAGCAAATTAGCAGAAATGTTGTGTCAGGCCTTGTAGCATTAGCAAGATACATCAGTGAACTAATTGCACTGAGATACGGTACTTCGGGACCAAGGAGTTCCTCATCCTCTTCTGGAGGTCGGAACAAATCCTTATTTACTTCAAGTGATCGAATAATCATTGGTGTACTCAATGGGTGCGCTTTGTCCATGTAACTTTCTTTCAGCAAATATTCACTGAGGCGATTATACCACATGCACCCAAATTATTTTAAATGGTACAATGACCTTTGTAATCTGATCAAGTACATTTCTCGAGACTTTGAACTATATGCTTCATGCATTTTAAATCCTTCAGGGATATTCATATAGCTTTAATCAAATGAGTCATATAGGTTATGACTTGCATTTAAATGGCATGACATCTTTAGGTATCTGGACTACAGGTCCGATCCTCACAATCCTTTACAATATTGTGCACTATATTGGATCAAAGATATTGTCGACGATCATTTGGTATCGGTTCGCAAGCGACATAACTTGTTGAGATCTCATTACTTTCTTTATCTTCATGTACCTGAAATTCTTCTGGAGTTTCATGAAATATTATGTCGTGGGATCTTCTAGAGCTTATTTCCTCCTTATTATGATCACTTTGATCATTTGCTCATATCCTTTTCAAGGGTTGTTACCTTTGGAACCGATTGGTCTACCACACTTTATGCGTACATTAAACTTCATTCTTCAGGGACTTTAATTTTAATAGGAGCATTCGCAGATGAAATATGATATTTAATTATGGATCAACAAATGCTTCTGGAATTTGACTTGAATTATCTTTTGAGTGAGGATCATACTAATGATAATTCGATTCATAGAGCATATTTTTCAGCTGTTTATTCCATCACCCAAATGTTAGAAAAACTAACATATGTCCCCAATATTCTTTGGGAAACATATCGTTTTGCATTGTGGTAGAGAAATTAATCATATACCACACATCAAAAGATAGAAGTAAAAATATTCGGTTTCTGATCGTAAACCAATTGTGAGGGGAGGACTTATTATATATTATTGGCCTGATGCGTACAAGTGTTTCTATATACAATTTAGAAAATCTTAGACCAACACATGAGGCTTTGTTCTCATAAGCGATAGTTTAGCCTTTAATAGGAGGTATTCAATGCTAAACTAGCTTGGATATAAACCAACATCATCAAGATCAATTATCTTGATTTCATAATCTGAAATTTATGCTCTTAATTGATAAAAGTAATTTCAAATGCCAAACTGCAGGTTGACAATAACTACACATGCAACCATCTCATATATGCATCTATAAGTGGTTCACATGATAGGTGAATGGGCCCGTATTCACCTTTCATATATTTCAGAATTCAGGGGTTTTAGTCCCAACTTTAGCTGGTATAATCAATTTATTTTGAGAACAAGCAATACAAGAGAATTCTTGAAGAATCTTCTAGTTCTTCAGTATATGCTTATTTGAATTCTCAAATAGCTCATTTTAAAAATGGCAAATGATAACTTCAAGTTTATCATGACATGTGCTATATCTTAGTAAACTTCTGATTTACTATGTCATAAACTTTTGTATTAGTAAACTTCTGATTTACTGTGGCTACTTCTCTATCAGCAAATTCCTAATTTACTGTAGCTACTTTTGCCTCAGTAAAACTTCTGGTTTACTGTGACTGCTTTTGCATTAGTAAACTTCTGGTTTACCGTGATACATGATGTAGTACAAATTGAAGAATAAGGCAGGTAACTTCTCACGTGTCCTATGATTGTGGAAACATGAAGATCTTCAATCTTCCAGTCATTTGTAGTCTTAATATGATAGCCATTTGTATTAGTAAACTTCAGGTTTATTACAACATATGTTTGACCATAATCATATAATATGAATGACATATTTGTATATAAGCTCTTTGAGAGCCTTCGTTTATTATCCACAATCTAATATTTATCAGACACTACTGGTGTCATGTGTCTTCTAGACAAGCAGTTAGCTTTTCAGGAGTTATTGATACATTTTTACTATCAAATATTGCTCAGACACTTCTGGTATCATGAGAGAAAATCGTAATCAAATAAATAATATAAAGAAAATTCTAAATTCTAAATGTAAGAAATTAATAATTTCAGTAATTTTACCACCAACTTTGTGACGAATGTCTCCTTCAGGGAGAAATGCCATTAACATTTGAATATTTTATATCTAAGCGGCAACCACATAGTCAATACATCCTTCAGAGAAAGATATATGAGTTGTCATTTCCTTCGGGGAACTCAATAACTAACCATAATATATTAATGTGGTGCAGTAGAAAGCATTCTACAAGAATGCATTTACCTTAGAATGATACTTAATAAAATTTACAAGATGTTTTACGTACAACATGTATGTGCGGCAATGATTTTTATGCCACAAAATAATATTTATATCCTCTGTTATTCTATCTCTTCAGGAGGTGAGTAGATGTATTTCTTCATTCACTCCAGGGAATGAAAATGTGCTTAAAAGATAACTTTGAATAGCTCATTATTTTGTTTAAGCACGAAAAGACACACTTTCATAATATTTTCCTACTTCAGGAGGAAATTTCAATTGTGTTACTTCTTCAGAAGAAAATTTAAAATACGGAATATTGAGTATATATTCTCTCAATCGTATTACCTCTTCTGGAGTTGAATTGTAATATATTTACATCAAGAGCGCGTTCATATATTGTCACATTCACTTCAGGGAATGGATTAATATTTATCAAAAGTTCTTATCCTTCAGGGAATGGAACATAATTATCTGAACATGCATTAACCACATCACATTGTGATGCTTCAAACCTCTTTTAAGATATTTGCTACTTCAGGAGCAAATCGAGGCATGTACGTAGTATGGAGAATTTTTCTCTAACTTATCTTCAATTGTAACCATAACAAGCCTAAATTGTCACTTCTGATGGTCATAGGCATATACCACTTCTGGTGGTTAACAAAACTTAGTTACAATGAGATATACAAAGTATTGCCACTTCTGGTGGTCGTACTCTGTTAGAGTTCAAGTGAACCATAAAATTAAGTCATAACAAGACTTAGGAAATATGCCACTGCCGGTGACTATATATGAATATCATGGTCCCTTCTCGTAATATTTTTCTTCAGGAACAAATTTATGGCATGAGCGGCTAAGTGAACCAATTGGGCTCTTTAGGACCAAAGAGCAAAAATCATACTGTTAGTAGCAAGAAACAGGAATGTCTGTATGAAAGAAGTACTAACCTTTTGAGTAGAATTCTTAATTATGACGATTGGATCTAATTTATATTCATAGACTTTCGCTAACTCAACTCGACAAATAGTTAGAGTTAAGCAATATATGAAAGTGCAAAAATTAATGTCACAAGTCCTTTGCTACAAACCTACTTCAAGATAGCAAAGCAGCAAGCGAAAATAATTTGTCGTTTATAAAGACAAAGTGATATAGTAAAACTTTTAAGCCAAACATGAAATCGTTTCCATGCTTACTTTGGTAATATGGAAATAAAATACTGACAGCAAAGAAATATCAATCGTTCAACCCAATGTAAAAATGGTAGAAATCCATAAATATTACAGTTTGATCTTACTTACAGCGAGAACCGATGCCTTCGGACAAGGATAACTACGTCTTTCAAAGTATGTGCTCAAGGCAGAGTCTCGTGCTGATAACGTGTTATGAAATAACGACTGTAAGAATAAACTGAAGACAAATATAGATAGAGAGAGATTGATGTATTATTCAATTTTCAAACTGATGTACATAATGAAATGAAATCTCCTCTATTTATAGAATAAAGGAAGTTGTTGTGTAAGCTGCTACTGCAAGCTGTTGTGTAAGCTGCTACGCAAGCTGCTACTGCAAGCTGCTGTGTAAGCTGCTACACAAGCTCCTGTGTAAGCTGCTACTGCAAGCTGTTGTGTAAGCTGCTACTGCAAGCTGTTGTGTAAGCTGTTTGTAAGCTGCTACTGTACCAGATATATATAATCTTCTACCGGGGGTAATATTTATCTATAACGGAGTACCGAAATGATAAGCTTCTTCAGGAATCTTATTTCCAATAGAGTATCAAATAGATAAACATATTTACGGCGGAGTCCCATATGGATAACTTTTTTCAGGAAGCTTATGAACATCCATAATATAATATATATTTATAACACTATTCTATCATTTTTTAGCAACCCTATTTTTATTTTAGCTTCATTTGAATTTGTTTATTTAGTAACTTACAATCTCATGAAATAAGATTGATTTTTAAGCAACCCATTTTTTACCTTAAGCTTGATCTAGCTTTTTCTTTTGGTAATAACGTAAATTTTTTATTTGGTATGTGTAAAATTAGGATAAAATTTGTTTGCCTTATTAGTTAGTATTAACTTGCTAGATTTGTTGGTGTATGTAAATGTAAATTGATGATAGTCATTGTCGTCCCAGTCTTAAATTGCATCCAAAAGATAAGATTTTTCATGGATATTAATTACTGGTCAAACAATTTAGTGAAACTTTCATGCTATTTAAAAATCATGCCTCTTTACAATTTTGAATTTAAAAAAATGACCTTTTAGATCTCTTATGTGTAAAAGACATATTTTTTACGTGTAAAAATTGATCTCCTACGTGTAAAAAAAATAAAAAAGAGATAGGATCATAAAATTAAAAATAAATTTGTAAAGAGCCAAAAAATCAATTGACCTGAAAATTTCATTGTTGATTGCATTAGTTCAACCTTAAAGATCACTTTCATTGAATATAGTAGTCAAACTCAAAGGTGATCAACAGATCTGATGATATTGCAACATACAATAACAGTGAAAATTGATGGAAATACAACACAATGACATTACAGTTTATAGTGACAGATATTAATAAAATACTGAAAAAATAGAATTTTTCAAGCTTAAAAGAAGTTAAATTAGTTCTGTGCTTCTGTTCATTCCATAATATTTTGGGTGGATGCTTTCAATCTGTTACAGATCTTAACTTTTTTCTAAACTGCTGCCATGGTAACCACTGTGGGGAATGCCTATTCAAGGCCAAAGCATTTTACTGCTGTTTCGTAAAATTTTAGCTCCTGAAAGACAATTTTCTCATAATTCACTAAAATTGATTTTTAGCCATCGGAAATAAACTAACAAAATAGTTGCAGAGTTTGGATTTCTGAATTATGACGCTGATTTAATGATAAAATTAATTCCTTTGGATCTATTGAGAGAAGAAAAAGTATCTTACATGGGAAGTGATCTCGGGTAGCAGGCTTAATATAGTTTGCTATCATAATTTATCTTAATTTGCTTGGTGCGTGAAGATAGTACTTGATATATCATGATTAATCTATATTCACTCTTTTCACGTTCCCAAAACCACTCTTGCTGTGATGATGCCTATCGCGATACTAGGCTAGCCAATTCACTACTTATAGCATAAAGAAACCTTTCGTTCAAAATATTACTAATCCGATATTTCATAAAAAAATTCTGTTTAAACATTTCAACACAAGCAAGGATATACTAAGCATTAAATACAGCCCCAAAATCCCGGAGTCACTAGTCATGAGTAACTAAAAGAAATACACGTCTGATGTTGTCTATTTAATACATGCTAAGTCTGAGGGAATAAATGCTATAAAGGTAGGAAGGAGAAAAGCAAGGCTGCGGACGCCGTGTAACTACCTCGCAAATCTTCGAAAACTTCGAGACAGGGAAGACCAACTCTCACTCTGATGCCCTGGCACCTGAATCTGCACACAAGGTGCAAGGAGTAAGTGAGTACGCCAACTAAGTAAGTAATAAATGTAAATAAAGACTGAGCAATAAGAAACACGTAAATACACGTCATAGATTCACAGTAAGTACAATCTTTCTTCCCAACAGTACATATATGTCAAATCGTCACGCTTAAAAACCAATTTCAGTAAAAGTCATTTGAGAATATTCTTCCAACAGTTTCAACAGAATTTCAAGAAATTTAGAGTAAAAGTGATGAAAATCATAAATAGCTTCTCGGGCAAAACATGTATCATAAATCGCCGCTCGGGCGTAACATCACTCATAATCAACCCCTCGGGTTACCTCACAATCACTCATAATCAGCCCCTCGGACAACCTCACAGCCACTCATGCCTCCCCATCACTCGTCACTCGACACTCGCACTCAGTAGGTACCTGCGCTCACTGGGGGTGTACAGACTCCGGAGGGGCTCCTACAGCCCAAGCGCTATAACAAGCCATCTCGTGGCATAAACAATCAGGCCCTCGGCCTCTCATATATCATAAATCAGTACAACATGTTGCGGCCCGCAGCCCGATCCTATGATATCCTCACAGCACAAGCCCTCGGCCTCACTCAGTCAGAAACCTCTCAACGGGCTATCAATAAAACAGGGTGCTCAACCCAAAATATCATTTTTTATGCATCAAATGGAGTAATTAAGACTGAGTTTCGAAATCAGTAAAACGTAGCATGACTGAGTATAAATCTTAAATCTTAAATCTTAAATCTAAAAGGAACAAAACCCATGCGAAAATAATCAAATTACATCAAAATTCCGAAATTGGCCAAACTCGGGCCCATGCCTCGGAATCCGATAAAAATCACGAAACCAGAATCCTTAACCCCTCACGAGTTCATACATACCAAATTTATAAAAATCTAACTTCGTTTGAACCCTCAATCACCCAATTCTTACTCCCAAGTTCCAAGTCCTAATTCCCCAAATTTTTAACCCCTAAAACCCACAAATTTTATGCTTAATAAATTGAAAATCACCATAGAATCGAGTTTTAGGTTAAAAAACATTACCTCAAAGTGATTCCCCTTGAGTCCCTCTTCAAAATCTCCCAAAAAGCTCCAAGTCCGAACACAAATGGTGGAAAAATAACCCAATTTCGCAAAGTCTCAAATTTATATGCTCTGCCTAGCTAAGCCGCGTCTTCGGCCCAATTCCCGCATCTGCGGGACCGATCCTGCAAAAACCTATCCACTTATGCGGAATTTCATTAAAAGCCCACTTCCACTTCTGCGGTCTCCACTTCGCACCTGCGGTTCCGCAGGTGCGCTCCTCCTCTTGCACCTGCGCTCCTAGCCCCCAGCACCCCGCCTGCATCTGCGAGCCTTTTCCGCACTTGCGTTCCCCGCACCTGGGGTTCCCTTTCGCAGGTGCGATTTTGACAGAACCAACAAACTTTCAGTTGTTCATCCCAAGTTCCAACTCCTCCGATAATCATCCAAAATCATCCCGAGCCCCTCAGGGCCTCAACCAAATATACCAACACATCGCATATCATCCTACGAACTTAGTCGAACCCTCGGAACACTCAAAACAACATCAAAACACCAAATTAACCCGAAATTCAAGCCTAAGGATTTCTAAACTTCCGAAATTCGCCAACGATGCCGAAACCAACCAAACCACGTCCGAATTACCTGAAACTTTGCACACATCACAAACGACACTACGAACCTATTCCAACTTCCGAAAATTCCATTCCGGCCCCGATATCTAATTTTCCACTGCCGACCAGAACTCGCAAAAAGTCCATTTTCGTCAATTCAAGCCTAATTCTACCACGGACCTTCGAATAACACTCTGAACCCACTCCTAAGTCCCAAGTCACCTAACGAAGCTATCTGAACCATAAAAACCAAATTCCGAGATCATTTACCTATAAGTCAACTTCCAGTTGACTTTTCCAACTAAACAACCAACTTAAGAGACTAAGTGTCTCATTTCTCTCCACATTCATTGCAAACCCGATCCAACTAACCCAACACAACATAAAAAAGTTGAACCACACATAATGAAGCAGAAATGGGGGAAACAAGGCTAAAATTCTCGGAACGACCGATCGAGTCGTTACATTCTCCCCCACTTAAACACACGTTCGTCCTCGAATGTGCCAAAAGTTGTTCCAAAAGCCATCACATCGACGAATAACCTTATCACGCACATACCCGGGGTGATTCCACGCCACCCTGTCCCATATAGATCTGATAACACAACATAACTTAAATTCCTTCATCCAGTCTAGCCCATAAGCCTTAGAATCCAATTTCTACATCCGATAGTTCTATAAGATCAGAATCTTGCATCAACACACTATATAAGTCTGAACAAGCTGAATCAAGCCATAGTCATACCCCAAGTTGAAATCACATGACATACCACATAACTCAAACGCTCATAGCGATAGTTTCTAATCACGGCAGCTGCTCAAGCGACCCAAATGCCGGTAATAACCCGACTATCAAACAGAGACCCATTCCAATACCTTCATATACTTCCAACGATGAAATAGACACGCAGAAACCCATAATCATTCGTCAGACCAACAAGTGATGGAACTTCTTCTCTTCGACAGGAAATATAGCAAAATCTCTTAGCCGATCAACATCAATATCCTCCCAATATACCGCAACCAGATTCGGAAGTTCCCATCCTAGGTCCGACGACCCATCTCATCGACCACAACCTCTCTAGCGACATGATGTATCAATACAGCTTAAAGTCACAACTCGTGTAGCCCGTGCACTAATAGACAACATTCTAAATGTACCCAAACATGAAAAATGACATCAAACAAGAGTCGTCCCGCAAAATCAACGGGTATTACCACAACGCAATGCTAAGAACTCCTCACACACCGCAGAACCAAAAGGCACAAATTCAACACACAAGGATCATATCTCAACATAACTTCGCCGTAATGCGCGACCCCGTCCAAGCGTTGGCCCATATTATATACCTCGATATGCCTTGTTCAAAATCAACAACCACGCGAAACCCGACCTCAAGTTCTCAAAGTGAATTACCATAACCACCGAAAAATCGGACTATACCATGCCACATGAACTCAAAAGAACGTAACCATTACGCCTAAATTATGCAATACCCGATTACTTACCTCACTCCAATCCCGTTATACGACCACAATAGAACCACACCATGTGTGCCTAAAACCAATGAATTGCCGCTCCCCGTACCAGGGAAAAGTATCTCATAAATCATCCCAGAACACATATAATCCTAACAACCACTAATTGTCATGCCCCTCACAATAGCACTATAGAGCCATTCAATCTGACTCGGTGCAAAACACTTATCCCCAGTGGGACTATTAAAGAGCCCCAAATCAATCTGGTCATGCACAAGAGACAGATGACCCTCCGAAGTTCCATAATGCCTGAATCACAACACACACTAACCTCTGACTAACCTTGGCTACGTCTCTACAGCCCTCAACTATGAAATCATCTACTCATTCGAGTTCCCAGACTCCAAACTCTCAGAGCACACAAATCAACTTATCTGATATCAACTCCATCACCTGAATGTCTAATGCTTCCCCAATACCCTATCATACCGCGAGGGATACCCTCACAATCCATATGTTTACAAGGCCAAATTTGAACACCCGCAACCGACCAACAAGGAGAGTACCGCCACACTAATGAAGTACCCATTAATCAAAACACAGTGCCTATTCTGAAACTTACACCTTCATCGAGCCATATCCAAAAATAACATAATCTATCTGACCATCTGAGATTGTCCATGCTACCTAAGAATTTAGAACCTTCCTTTCAAATTGCATCGCGACCCTAGCACCCGCAATCTCAACACTACATCATACATCTCACCCATTATGCCACCATATGAACGATACGAAAAAACTCAAATCCACTTTGAGTCACAAGCACTACATACTCAATCAGTTAAGACTTCCCATTCGATTTTTTTTATTCTGGAGAAGATTACAATATGCCGCATGCCCAACGCACCAGTAGGAAATATATATCTCAACTATGGTAGAGACCATCAAGAACCCTCTGAATCCCATTATACTGGACTAACCCGTCAGGACTGAATCCCTTTAACTCAACTAAGCTACACAGGCCATCAAAACCCAAGAGTATTGCCACGAATTACACGTAGAACCTCACCACATCACAAGAACCCCAAGTGTCGATCTTACTCATTACCATGTTGATTCAATCTACTACTAAGTTGTCCTATTTCTCCGAGTTCCTTATGAATTACCTTCTAATGGATTCTTCTCCTTGCCATTGTACCAAAATCCTCAACCAAAAATCACCACGCGAGACCCTAGCACAGAACCACATCGCCCTAAGGCTCAAAACCGCTGAATATCTCTTAAGCACCCCAAAGTACCACATCTCAAATACTTACTCTAAAGAGACTTTCGATGAATTTAAGATATTCTTCCCTTTCATGATACCGGAATGTAGAATCCACAATGATATAGAAATATCACAATTATTGACGCCTTCCTATGAAAATCTTAGTTTCTAGCCAAATACACATCTTGAAGATTTCCCAATTTGTTACATATAAACCCTGAATCCATCAGAACCATTTTCAAGGGTCACCTAAATCTACGCAATTCTCAATTAAACTGATCAAACAGGTCGGGCAGCCTGTACCCCATTAACACACCAACACCCAAGGGAGTAACCCACACCCCTAAGCAACCAGGCAAATTCCTACTCCGCACACGCTACACCCTTTACAAGTACAACTCAAACATTCAATAAATCCAATTACTCATAGAGTATATTACAACCTGTATCCAAAAATTTCCATTACTCGAGTCATTCTCAAACTCCACCTCTGCAGGTCATAACGGATTCACCAGTATGCCTCAAACTGAAACCAATACACCACATGGTCGTGCAACCAACTTATCATTAGCAGACTCCCCCACTTGTCTCAAATCCATAGATAAAGAAAAACAATAACTCACAATGCCTATATGCTATCACCGCCATAATGCCGCAGTGAGATTCAACGAAATCCCTCATAAGCTCATATAACACAAACCATATAATATCTTAAATCATCTGCAAGTCTCGCCTTCACCATTGTAATAGTCATACCAGCTTTCACAAGCGATCTAAACTCGAATTGCAACATATATCATTTACTGGTAAATGAGGACTTGCCATAAAACCACATAAGGATCACACAACCTCAGGACACCCCGCGGGAGATAACCCCGCCTGATTAACCTCAAACTTATATCTCTCTATACCCTTCCAAAAATCATAGCTAACACGCAATCACTTAACCCTCCTGCATATAAACACAACCAACGCCTACCCTCGAGGCATCACAATACGCGATATAAGAACCGGAAGCTGATGACAGAACTAACACTAGAGCTGTGGTCAAAGCAAATCTTGAGCTTCTGAAAGCTCTCCCCACACTCGTCGGACCACCTAGATATCCTCACTGGACACCATGTGCCCCAGGAATGCTACTGAACTGAGCCAAAATTCACACTTAACTTTGCATAGAGCTTCTCCTCCCTCAATCTCTATAATACCGTCCTCAAATGCTGAGTATGCTCCTCCTGGCTACGTGAGTAATCCAGAATGCCATTAATGAATACAATAATGAAGGAGTACAAATACGACTAGAATACACTGTTAATCTAATACATGAACGTTGTTGGGGAATTGGTCAGCCCAAAAGACATCACCAGGAACTCAGAACACAACAGAAAGATCCATTTCACTCCACAACTAGACTACATGAGAGGTCCTTCAATACACTCACAACTCGAGGCCATATGCCAACTCAAGAAAGCAGTCAAATACTCAATAATTCTTGCAACATCTCCAGCCAATCTTTTTGTCACAATCAAAAAATCTGAACACATCTCACCATCAAATCACACTCACCACATAGTCATCTAGTCACATCAATAAGGACACAAACAGACATATAAGTCCCCAAATGCACATGCTCACACAATCGAAATCTTAGCACTCAAGCCACACGCAAAACCCGACCTCAAGTCCTCCAGACTGGCCCATTATCGACATGCTAAAATCACATCTCACACTTCACCCATGGAAATCACCAGCCATCGATGCACAACTGATATCGAGCACTCACGTGCGCATTCAAATACATGAAAGGAACTCAAAGAGTTACGCTTTTGGCTGATAAAATAGATTCGCACGACAAGAATTCAAGAATGTGAGATTTTTCCTAAGGGTTCCGCAGCCTCTCGAGGATAAGTACAGATGTCTCCGTACCGATCCACAAGACTCTACTAAACCTGCTCATGACTAGTGAGTCCTATGTAACCTAGGCTCTGATACCAACTTGTTATGACCCTAAAACCACCCTGGCCGTGACGGCGCCTATCGCGATACTAGGCTAGCCAATTCACTACTTATAGCATAAAGAACCCTTTCATTCAAAACATTACTAATCTGATATTTCATAAAAAAAATTACGTTTAAGCATTTCAACACAAGAAAGGATATACTAAACATTAAATACAGCCCCAAAATCCCGGAGTCACTAGTCATAAGCAACTAAAAGAAATACACGCCTGATGCTGCCTATTTAATACATGCTAAGTCTGAGGGAATAAATGCTATAAAGGTAGGAAGGAGAAAATCAAGGTTGCGGACGCCGTGCAACTACCTCGCAAATCTCCGAAAACCTCGAGACAGGGAAGACCAACTCTCACTCTGATGCCTTGGCACCTGAATCTTCACACAAGGTGCAAGGAGTAATGTGAGTACGCTAACTAAGTAAGTAATAAATGTAAATAAAGACTGAGCAATAAGAAACACATAAATACGCGTCATAAATTCACAGTAAGTACAATCTTTCTTCCCAACAGTACATATATGTCAAATCGCTACGCTTAAAAACCGATTTCAGTAAAAGTCATTTGAGAATATTCTTCCAACAGTTTCAACAGAATTTCAAGAAATTTAGAGTAAAAGTGATGAAAATCATAAATAGCCTCTCGGGCAAAACATGTATCATAAACCGCCGCTCGGGCGTAACATCACTCATAATCAGCCCCTCGAGCTACCTCACAATCACTCATAATCAGCCCCTCGGGCACCCTCACAGCCACTCATGCCTCCCCATCACTCGTCACTCGGCACTCGCACTCAGTAGGTACTTGCGCTCATTGGGGGTGTACAGACTCCGGAGGGGCTCCTACAACCCAAGCGCTATAACAAGCCATGTCGTGGCATAAACAATCAGGCCCTCGACCTCTCATATATCATAAATCAATACAACATGCTGCGACGTGCAGCCCGATCCTATGATATCCTCACAACACAGGACCTCGGCCTCACTCAGTCAGAAACCTCTCAATGGGCTATCAATAAAACAGGGTGATCAACCCAAAATATCATTTTTTTATGCATCAAATGGAGTAATTAAGACTCAGTTTCGAAATCAGTAAAACGTAGCATGACTGAGTACAAATCTTAAATCAACACAGTGAGGAAATAGCAGTAAAAAGCCCCTAAGGATCCAAATAGCTTGGCACATGGCCCAAATATGGCATTCAGCCCAAAACATAGTAATATTTTCTGAAACACAAAATATCATATAGTATCCAATAAAAAACGCAACTTAATAGTTGCTACGGGACGGACCAAGTCACAAATCCCCAACGGTGCACGCCACACGCTCGTCATCTAGCATGTGCGCCACTTTAAAATAGTGAAACAATGTGAAATCCTGGGTTTCATATCCTCGGGACAAGATTTACAATCATTACTTACCTCGATCCGAAAGAGAATCTACTCCGCGACGCCCTTGTCGCTCGACTCAGTCTTGAATCGCCCCGAGTCTATTCCAAATCAGATTCATAACATCAATATACGCTAAAGGAACAGAACTCATGCGAAAATAATCAAATTACATCAAAAACCCCAAAATTGGCCAAACCCGACTCCCCGGCCCACGCCTCGAAATCCGATAAAATGATGAAACCAGAATCCTTAACCCGTCACGAGTCCATACATGCCAAATTTATAAAAATCTAACTTCGTTTGACTCCTCAATCACCCAATTCTTACTCCCAAGTTACAAGCCCTAATTCCCCAAATTTTTAACCCCTAAATCCTACAAATTTCATGCTTAATCAACTGAAAATCACCATAGAATCGAGTTTTAGGTTCAAAAACATTACCTCTGTTAGTTTGGTAGTTAAATAGTAGTAAATAACCCTAATCCCATATGTATTAGGAATAGGATATGTATTTTATATATATGTATTATATATATATATATATATATATATATATATATATATATTTATATATATAGGGCCTATTGTATCATTGTTAACATATGTGAATAATATATTTTCCCGTGCATTCTCACATGTTATCTGAGCAGCAGTGAGAAAACATCCGAGAAAGAAAACCCATCCAAAACAGTCGTCGTGCTTCAATTCCGGCGACCTTTTAGGGCATTTTTTTCGAAAAAACCAATATCCGTCGGTGTTGTGCAAAAACCCAATGCCACCACGAGGTAGATCAGCTTCCAGCGACCAACCCGTAAAAATTTCTACGGCAGATCCCCTCCCACGCGCCCTCACGCACCGCCGGGAAAATATTTTTCGGTGAGTCTCCGACGTCACGCGCCGGCGCGTGAGGCTTCTTCCGGCCATTTTTTGGCCGAGCTTCTTCAGGACAACCTGGTCGCATAGAAATTCCAACCCTACCCGTGCTTTTATTTTTTGATTCTGAGTACTTTGAGTTTTTTCGACGACTACACTGTTTGTTTTTCGGCAGCTATAGTAATTTGCCGACAAAACAGTGTCTCCTTCGTCTGTTTCAGGGAGTTTTCAATTGATTCTATTGGTTATTTGGTGATAATTTTATAGACCTCTCTTTAACGATGTCTTTGGGATTTGATGCTTTCGGGTCTAAAAACCCGGGCTCTGGCAGTTCCGGTTTAATGATTACCTCAGAACCTTTAATGGGAAGTTCAAACTACTTATCTTAGGCTTCGTCTGTCGAATTGTGGTGTAAAGGTCAAGGTGTTCAAGATCATCTAATCGAGCGAAGGAGATGAAAATGCCAAAACACTTTGGGAGAAGATCGATGCTCAATTATGTAGTATTCTGTGGAGATCTATTGATTCTAAGTTGATGACCTTGTTTCGTCCATTCCATACATGTTATTTGGTTTGGGAAAAGGCTCGCACTTTATACACTAATGACATATCTCATTTCTATGATGTGATATCGCGGATGACAAATTTAAAGAAACATGAATTAGATATGTCTACTTACTTGGGACAAGTACAGGCAGTCATGGAGGGATTTGAGAAGTTGATGCCAGTTTCTGCTAGTGTTGAAAAGCAACAAGAGCAGCGCCAAAAGATGTTTCTAGTTCTTACTCTTGATGGACTTCCTAATGATCTTGACTCAGTACACGATCAGATTTTGGCTAGTCCGATTGTCCCCACAGTTGATGAATTGTTCTCTCGATTACTTCGCCTTGCTGCAGCACCAAGTCAACCAGTGTTCTCATCATAGACACTTGACTCATCTGTTCTCGCATCCCAGTCAGTGGACAATCGGGCATCTCCAACTATGGAGAATAGACAAGGATGAGGTCGTTTTGGAAGATCTAGACCCAAGTGCTCTTATTGTATAAACTTGGACACACTCGTGACATGTGCTATTTTTTACATGGTCGTCCACCCAAAAATGCTTATGTTGCTCAGACCGAGACTACAGGTAACCAGGGATTTTCTTATCTCAAGGGGAGTATAATGAGTTCCTTCAGTATCGAGCAAGTAAGCAGACATCTCCACAAGTAGCCTCTGTTGCTCAGACTGATACTTCTGTTGCTGGTAATTCTTTTGCTTGTGTTTTCTAGTCTAGTACTCTTGGACAATGGGTTGTGGACCCAGCCACTTATGATCATATCTCTGGTAATAAATCACTTTTGTCAAATATTGCGTATTCACAGTCTCTTCCCACTGTTACTTTAGCCAATGGGTCTCAAACTAAAGCAAAAGGAGTTGGACAAGCGAATCCCCTACCCTCTATCACTCTAGATTCCATTCTTTATGTCCCTGGCTGTCCTTTTAATCTTGCATCTTTTAGTCGTTTGACTCGTGCCCTCCATTACGGTATATATTTTATTAATGATTCTTTTATTATGCAGGACCGCAGTACGGGACAGACGATTGGAACAGGACTTGAATCAGAAGGCCTTTACTACCTTAACTCACTCAATTCCTCCAAGGCATGTCTAGTTACAGATCCTCCAGACCTAATTCACAGACGTTTAGGACATCCAAACTTATCCAAGCTTCAAAAGATGGTGCCTAGTTTGTCTAGTTTATCTACATTAGATTGTTAGTCGTGTCAGCTTGAGAAACATACCCGAGCCTTCTTTCCTCGTAGTATTGAGAGTCATGCAGAGTCTATTTTTTCTTTAGTTCATTCTGATATATGGGGTCATAGTAGAGTCAGTTCAACCTCGGGATTTCGTTATTTTGTTAGTTTCATTGATGACCATTCAAGATGTTCTTGGATTTCTTAATGAAAGATTGTTCTGAGTTGTTTTCTACATTCCAGAATTTTTGTGCTGAAATCAAAAATCAATTGGTGTTTCTATTCGCACTTTTCGCAGTGATAACGCCTTAGAATATTTATCCTCTCAATTTCAGCAGTTTATGACTTCTCAAGGAATTATTCATCAGACCTCTTGTCCTTATACCCGTCAGCAAAATGGGGTTGCAGAGAGAAAGAATAGGCACATCATTGAGACTGCTCGCACACTTCTCATTGAATCTCATGTTCCGCTGCGTTTTTGGGGCGATGCAGTTCTCATAACTTGTTATTTGGTTAATCAGATGCCTTCATCTCCCATCCAAAATAAGATCCCGTATTCAGTATTGTTTCCTCAGTCACCCTTATACTCTCTTCCCCATCGTGTTTTTGGGAGCACTTGTTTCGTTCATAACTTAGCCCATGGGAAAGATAAGTTAGCTCCTCGTGCTCTCAAGTGTGTCTTCCTTGGTTATTCTCGTGTTCAGAAGGGATATCGTTGTTACTCACCTGATCTTCGTAAGTACCTCATGTCATCAGACGTCGCATTTTTTGAGTCTAAACCTTTCTTTACCTCTTTTGACCACCATGATATATCTGAGGTCTTACCTATACCGACCTTTAAGGAGTTTACTACAACTCCTCCTTCACCTTCTGCCACATAAGTCTTACCCATTCCAACTGCTGGGGAGTCTAGTGTGGCTCCTCCTAGATCCCCAGCCACAGGAACACCACTCTTGACTTACCATCGTCGTTCGCACCCAGCATCAGGCCCAGCTGATTCACGTCATGCACCTGACCCTGCTCCTACTGCCGCTTGTCTCTTCCTAGTACACCGATTGCACTTTGGAAAGGTATACGGACCACACTTAATACTAATACCCATTATATCGGTTTAAGTTATCATCATCTGTCATCACCCTATTATGCTTATATCTTCATTGTCCTTTGTTTCCATCCCTAAGTCTACAGGTGAAGCATTGTCTCATCCAGGATGGCCACAGGCTATGACTGACGAGATGTCTGCTTTACATACGAGTGGTACTTGGAGCTCGTTCCTCTTCCTTCAGGTAAATCTACTGTTGGTTGTCGCTGGGTGTATGCAGTCAAGGTTGGTCTGGATGGCAAGATTGATCGACTTAAGGCCCGTCTTGTTGCCAAGGGATATACTCAGATATTTGGGCTCGATTACAGTGATACCTTATCTCTCGTGGCTAAGGTAGCATCAGTCCGCCTTTTTCTATCCATGGCTAATGTTCGCCATTGGCCTCTCTATCAGCTGGACATTAAGAATGTTTTTTTACACGGTGACCTTGAGGATGAAGTTTATATGGAGCAACCACCTGGGTTTGTTGCTAAGGGGGAGTCTCGTGGCCTTGTATGTCGCCTGCGCCAGTCACTTTATGGTCTAAAGCAGTCTCCTCGAGTCTGGTTTGGTAAGTTTAGCATAGTTATCCAGGAGTTTGGCATGACTCGGAGTGAAGCTGATCACCCTGTATTTTATCGGCATTCTGCTTCGAGTCTCTGTATTTATCTAGTGGTCTATGTTGATGATATTGTTATTACCGGCAATGATCATGATGGTATTACTAAATTGAAGCAACATCTCTCTCAACACTTTCAGACTAAGGATCTGGGCAAACTAAAGTATTTTCTGGGTATTGAGGTCGCTCAGTCTAGCTCAGGTATTGTGATATCACAACGGAAGTATGCCTTAGACATTGTTGAGGAGACAGGAATGACAGGTTGTAGACCGATTGACACTCCGATGGATCCGAATTCTAAACTTCTGCCAGGACAGGGGGAGCCGCTTAGCGATCCTGCAAGATATAGGCGGCTGATTGGTAAATAAAATTATCTCACAGTGACTACATCTGACATTTCCTTTCCAGTGAGTTTTGTAAGTCAGTTTATGGATTCTCCCTGTGATAGTCATTGGGATGTAGTTGTCCGCATTCTTCGGTATATAAAATCGGCTCCAGAAAAATGGTTATTGTTTGAGGATCGAGGCCATGAGCAGATCGTTGGATACTCCGATGCTGATTGGGCAGGATCACCTTCTGACAGACGTTCTATGTCTTAATATTGTATTTTCGTAGGAGGCAATTTGGTGTCTTGGAAGAGCAAGAAACAAAATGTAGTTGCTCGATTTAGTGCAGAAGCAGAATATCGAGCAATGGCTATGGCAACATGTGAGCTAATTTGGATCAAACAATTGCTCAAGGAGTTGAAATTTGGTGACATCAGTCAGATGGAACTTGTGTATGATAATAAAGCTCCCCTTCATATTGCATCAAATCCGGTGTTCCATGAGAGGACTAACCACATTGAGATTGATTTTCACTTCATCAGAGAAAAGATACTCTTAGGAGATATTGCTACAAAAATTGTGAAGTCGAATGATCACCTTGCTGATATTTTCACCAAGTCCCTCACTGGTCCTCGTATTAGTTATATATGTAACATGCTCGGTACATATGATTTATATGCACCAGCTTGAGGGGGAGTGTTAGTTTGGTAGTTAACTAGTAGTAAATAATCCTAATCTCATATGTATTAGGAATAAGAGATGTATTTTATATATATATTTTTTTTTTCCGGTGCATAATATATTTTTCCGGTGCATAATATATTTTTCCGTGCATTCTCACAACCTCAAAGTGCTTCCCCTTGAGTCCCTCTTCAAAATCTCCCAAAAAGCTCCAAGTCCGAACACAAATGGTGGAAAAATAACCCAATTTTGCGAAGTCCCAAATTTATATGCTCTGCCCAGCTAAGCCGCATCTGCGGCCCCATTCCCGCATCTGTGGGACCGCTCCTGTGAAAACTTTTCCGCTTTTGCGGAATTTCATTAAAAGCCCACTTTCGCTTCTGCGGTCTCCACTTCGCACCTGCGGTTCCGCAGGCGCGCTCCTCCTCTCGCACCTGCGTTCTTAGCTCCCAGCATCCCGCCCGCATCTGCGAGCCTTTTCCACACCTGCGTGCCCCGCACGTGCGGTTCCCTTTCTGCAGGTGCGGTTTTGACAGAACCAACAAACCTTCAGCTGTTCATTCCAAGTTCCAACTCCTCCGATAATCAGCCAAAATCATCCCGAGCCCCTCTGGGACTCAACCAAATATACCAACACATCACATATTATCCTACGAACTTAGTCGAACCTTCGAAACACTCAAAACAACATCAAAATACCAAATTAACCCGAAATTCAAGCCTAAGGATTTCTAAACTTCCGAAATTCGCCAACGATGCCGAAACCAATCAAACCACGACCGAACTACCTAAAACTTTGCACACACATCGCAAACGACACTACCAACCTATTCCAACTTCCGAAAATTCTATTCTGACCCCGATATCTAATTTTCCACTGCCGACCGAAACTCGCCAAAAATCCATTTTTGCCAATTCAAGCCTAATTCTACCATGGACCTCCGAATAACACTCTGAACCCACTCCTAAGTCCCAAATCGCCTAACGAAGCTATCTGAACCATAAAAACCAAATTCCGAGATCATTTACCTATAAGTCAACTTTCGGTTGGCTTTTCCAACTAAATAACCAACTTAAGAGACTAAGTGTCTTATTTCTCTCCACATTCACTCCGAACCCGAGCCAACCAACCCAACACAATATAAAAGAGATGAACCACACATAATGAAGCAGAAATGGGGAAAACGGGACTAAAACTCTTGGAACGATCGATCGGATCATTACAACTCTTGATTGATGATTTAAAGTTTCAGCTGTGACATTTTAATTGCCATTTTCGTATCACTACTTTATACCGGTTCCGATTGGTGATTGAAAGTATTAACAAGAAATGTTTAACTAAGAAATAGAAAGGTCACAAAACAGAAAAAAGGGCAAACAGGAAAAAGCGAAAGAAAAGGGACAGGTGACAGAAATGCAATTCAACGGAGAGACACCGCTCCTTGCGTCCCACTAGCCACTAATTTTTTTTGATTGTTGTTCTTTCAGTTTTAGATATTTTGTTTCCCTTTTTATTTTATGTTATCTGAATAGAACTAAATTTTAGAAAAGCCAAAAGTTCTAACATCTAATCTAAATGAAATAAATATATCAAAATACCTAAAACACATATAGTTAATAACAAGTACAATAAAATTTATATTAAGATAATATTGAAACAGGTTCGTTAAAACAATATCAAACAAACAAAAATATTTTATTTATCTTGATGAATTTGAATATGAAACTCATACATCAAAATAATTATCAAGGCAACCAATGACTTTTGCGGGACATGATTTATTTCTTGATTGAGCTAACTAATTAATAAGATCAACGTTAATTATTTTTAAGAACTTATTTTTTATTTAATTTTTATTTTATAATATAAATATATTATTTAATAATATTATTCATGTAATTTTTTATATTTTTATATTTATTGATATGGGGTAATATGAACTAGTAAAGACTAAAAAGCATTACTTGCATCCATAAGTCAAGAAAGTCATTTTTCACCTTTTTGATGAATAATTTCTCTGTTTAGCAATGAAACAGTAAAAGTGAAAGAAATTCTTTTTTTTTTTGGTAACAAACACTAATGCATGTATCAATTAAATACAAAATCTTAGTCAAAATTCAAGAAAAAATGGAAATAGTAAGTACTTCAAAAAGACTCCCGCTTTGAAAAGCAAAACAGTTACTATTTCCCAAAAACAAAACTTTTTGTGTGTTTAAGTACTCCGTACTCTGTAGTAAACTTGTCTATGGACAAAATTTAAGGCAATCAAATTTTTTATTTTTGGTAATAACCCAACTACACAAATTTGGTAATACAGTCAAAGCTTCGTTTCTTATTAATATTTTTGGCTGTTATAACAAAGTGCTGATATACATAATATATATTATAACATAACATGAAAATTGGTTTCGAAAAAACTTACTTTTATAATTAAGTGTTGTTACATAGCGATGACTATATCCTTCTTTTATTTTCATTTTTCTTTGGCATGAGAAAATCCATCTTCAAGTCATAACAGTTCTTGTTTGTTTTTTTCCTTCCTCGTGCCGTAACAGACCAATAGGGTGGCGCTTTACATCATAGGAATTAGGAAAAACATCATTGACCCTTCTAAGCTGGAGTGTCAGACTCACATTGGTCCGAAGTTGGTATTTTCACAATCTTTCTTCTTCTTCTTCTTCTTTCCTTAGATCTAGGAATAGTCTTTCCAACAGAAAGAAGAAGGAAACTGCAGATCACAGATTTCACACATTAGAGATACAACTCTTTCTTTCTTCCTCTTCTCTTGTTCATATGTTATGATCATATGAAACAAGGAGAAAAAAAATAATAAAACCCCAGAGAAAGTAAACATTTTCTTTTTGTTTGATTAGTGTACAGAGAAATACAGGAGATGGGTATTCAAGAAAATGGGAATGGGGGTGTTCTGAAGTATAAGAGGATGGATTCTGATGCAGTGGAAGAGGATGGTGTATTATGTGAAGAAAAAGGAAATGACAGCAGCAGAAAATATGTTTTGGTTTGTGCTATCTTTGCATCACTTAATTCTGTGCTCCTTGGATATGGTTGGTATATCTACTTCTTCTCCAAATAAATACTACTGCTTATCTTTTGTCCTGTTGTGTTTTTCTCTTTTATCTATTCCTTCTACCTTTATATTAATAGTATCTGCTTTACTATTGATTTGCCTGTGTCCATGATATATCTGTGGATTAGGATTCCATTTGAACTATGATAAGCTTGGAAATGAATCTTTTCCTTTTTGTGATAAGGCTCCTAATGCTAGAAGACACTGGATTATGCTTAGGGGCGGAGCTAGAGTGCTGGGAGCCGGTTCAGCCGAACTCTGTAGCTTAGTTCAAACCATGTATTTGTCTTAAAAATTCCATTGAATATGTATAAATTATTAATGTAAAACTCAGTAACTTCAAATGATTAAAATCCCAAACTCATAAACTTGAAATTCTGGCTCCGCCTCTATGCTGTTTGTCATTATGCCTTTTTTGTCATCATAAAGCTCCAAGATTTATAGACATTAGAAGGATTTTATTATATTAATATCTCAGTGATTTAGTTTATTTTATTATTTACCTCTAAAAGAACCTTATAAATAGCCAAGACCTCCTTTTGAGCAAGGTAGAATTGTTGGCATTTGCTCTTGGCAGTTCAAATGAATGATTAGAGTTGTAATTTTTACTGACTAGTGTCTTTGGGTGTAGCATTTTGATGGCACTTCCCTTTGAGAGTTCGGTATAAAAGCCACCTGCTTTTTGTATATTGACCTCAATGTTTTAGTTTGTTATTTGTTTAATTGAAAGCTAGCATCTAATAGAAAAAATTCCATTTGCAGATGTTGGTGTTATGAGTGGAGCTATTATCTTCATTCAGCAAGATTTGAAAATTACTGAAGTGCAAGAGGAAGTGCTTGTTGGAATCCTAAGCATAATTTCGCTTTTGGGGAGTTTAGCAGGAGGAAAAACATCAGATGCCATTGGCAGGAAATGGACCATGGCTTTTGCAGCCATTGTGTTTCAGTTTGGTGCTCTTATAATGGCTCTTGCTCCTAATTTCAAGGTGTTAATGATAGGCAGGTTTTTGGCTGGAATTGGTATTGGTTTTGGAGTAATGATTGCTCCTGTTTATATAGCTGAGATATCACCTACAGTTGCCAGGGGATCATTTACTTCTTTCCCTGAGATATTCATCAATCTTGGAATTCTTTTAGGTTATGTTTCGAATTATGCTTTTTCTGGTTTATCCCCCCATATAAATTGGAGAGTCATGCTTGGTGTGGGGATTCTCCCCTCAGTTTTTATTGGTATCGCGCTATTTGTTATTCCTGAATCTCCAAGATGGTTGGTGATGAAAAATCGGATTGATGAAGCGAGGGTGGTGCTATTAAAAACTAATGAAAATGCAAGTGAAGTGGAGGAGAGGTTAGCAGAAATTCAGCAAGCAGCAGGGCATGTTAATGCAGAGAAATATGAAGAGAAAGCCGTGTGGCGTGAACTGCTAAATCCTTCACCTGGTGTTCGAAGAATGCTGATTACAGGTTGCGGGATACAGTGCTTTCAACAGGTCACAGGTATAGATGCAACTGTGTATTATAGTCCAACAATTTTTAAGGATGCCGGGATTAAGGGTAACACTCAACTCTTAGCTGCAACTGTTGCTGTTGGGTTCACAAAAACAATATTCATTTTGATAGCCATATTTCTCATTGACAAAGTTGGTAGGAAACCTTTGTTATATGTCAGTACAATTGGTATGACTACTTGTCTGTTTGGTCTTGGCCTCACACTTTCTTTACTAGGGAATGGTTCAGTTGGTATCAAATTGGCAATTTTATGTGTATGTGGAAACGTAGCATTCTTTTCCGTGGGGATTGGTCCTATTTGTTGGGTCTTAACATCTGAAATCTTCCCTTTAAGACTTAGAGCCCAAGCGTCAGCTCTTGGTGCAGTGGGGAGTAGAGTTAGTAGTGGTGTGGTTGCAATGTCTTTCCTCTCAGTATCTCGTATGATTACTGTTGGAGGAACATTTTTTGTGTTTGCTGCTATATCAGCTCTATCTGTTGCTTTTGTTCATAAATGTGTTCCAGAAACAAAGGGGAAATCGCTGGAAGAAATCGAAATGATGTTCCAGAATGATAGGCCACACCAAGGTGGTGAATTGGAGCTTGAAGATGTCAAACATCTAATGCAGACACAATGAAGATGCATAAGATATCATAGTTTTATGAGAAGAAAGTTGGCATTTGCTCGCAAGACACTTATCAAACTTGCCAGCTTTATTAATATTTGTGAACTGCGAAGAGTTAATTGCATCACACAATTAGATAAAGATATAGGGCTGAAGCAGTCTTGTACCTTGATGACATTGGAATATTTGATATCTAGAAACTTAGAAGTAATACATAGACTTTCCTCCTCTTCCTCTTCTTCTTTTCCTTTTCAATTTTTTTTTAATTATTTTTTGTAAAAACAAGAGAATAGTGATATTGAACATCTGTATATAGGTTCAAATTGGTATTTTACAAAGATTTTTGTTGAACCACTGTTTTCTTCTTCTGTTTCCATGGCATTATTGTGAGTTAGAGTGGATTACAGTACACCATATATCTCTGTGGTTACCCATAGGGATTAATGTTAGCATGCAGTATTTCTCAAGAACAATGGTCTATGGTTTAACTTTATTTTCCCTTTGCCTTATCTTCCTTTCATCTTCCTGTTTTTCTTTAACAAAATGCGCAGAAATCTGAAGTTTCTGTCATGTAATGGTTAACTGGAAGATGAACAAGAGTAAATAAATGCTAAATAGCAAGTCAAAGTTTTGGTCAGTCCTCAATGGTGAAGGAATTAAATGTACCGCCTTTTTCCATCTAAAATACTCATCCTCTTCTAAGGTCTTTAAAGAATAATAGTAGCAATTATTTTGAGCATTCTGGAGATATTGAGTTGGAGGTACACCGAACAGATAGACCTGAAAATGAAAGCACTTAAAGGACCACATGCACTAATAAAAAGAAAAGGACTGATCATCAAAGTTTCACCAACTAAAACATTAACACTCCTACCTTTTTTAGTCCTGCAAGTTGGGTAAATTATAGACTTTGTAACACCAAATACACCAATTTTGATCAGCAATGCAATTGGAGAGGTGAGTAAAAAACAGATAAAAAGACGAAACGAGATTGGCCCAAGTATGGAGTAGTATCTACTCAAAAGACAGCAGTCATGTGCAGCATATGCATTTCCTAAAGAAACTTTACCAACACTTAGCATTGTACCCTAACACTGCTTGAAATCCCAAATTGAGCAATTGACCGCTAGATTAAGTATAGTTTGATCTCCATCTACCTTTTTTTTTGTTGCAAGGCAGAGATACGGAGAACCTCACATTCTAGTACCATGCGACCACAAAACTTAATCTCCTCTGGCCTCTTCAGAAAAACTCAGTTTAATGACATTATTGTAGTCTTGAGAGGATTAATATGAAGATCACTACAGGATACAAATTCAGTTTTAATAAAGTAATGTAGGCAGTGAAATCTCAATAATCAGTGTCAAGAAGCCATCAATAATAACTATCCGACAGACTAGTCCTGGTCAAGGAGCAAAAGAAGCATCAAGAAAGTTAGGAGCTGCTGATTTTATATGCTTGGTGGTCACTTTACTTAAATTGATTTTGCCAGATAGAGAGATGAAAGAAAATTTCCAAATGTTCTCCATAGTAATCTGCTTCTGATCAACAACATAATCTGCACCAACTAAGGAGATATATACGCTGAAGGTTGTTGGTTCACAAGATCTCCATGACCTTTCTGCACAACTACAGTCACATGGAACTAACCAGATAAAATTATGAAATACTTTATTAGTTACTAGTGTAGTTTCTGTATAACTATTCGAGTAATTTCAGAAGAAACTTGCTGTCTGACCTATTCTCAGACAGGTAGCACCTTTGTCTCCTACACAGATTTAGAGGGAAAAGTTTCACTTGCTTCCATCGAGCCAGCATAATTTCATGAACAACAATGCTAACAAACTCTGGACCAAAATTAAAAGTAAGGACAAGAGCTAATCAGTAGTAGCTCAAAGGTTTGATCAGTGTATAGGTGAACAGCCTTATAACACATATAGTGGTCCTGAATATTCACCATTTTACAGCCGCCCTCTCGCCTTTGCTTCCAACTGCTCTTGTACCTTAGATAATAAGGACAACTGAAGTATTTGCCAAAGTCAAACAAAGAATCAAGATATTTATCCAATTAAGATGGTGTGCCAATAGCACTTCAGTCACTGGGAACTTAGAAATAATATTGCTTTTCTATCATGTATAATTTGCTAATCACATAGACAATCAAGTAGAATGCATTGATCCTGCATTATTTCTGTACCAACTAACTTTCTGAAACACAACCTATGGAATGAACTGGGGTGGTCCATTATCCTATAATAATTAATGAAGAAAAAAACAAGTCGATAACTAATTGTTCGTGGTGTATACTTACAACTTTGTTGAGTAAGAATTGCAGAAAACACAACAATCTGACATTATATGTTGGATTATGCTTCCTTTTTCAACCTTAAGCCCTCTACTCTGTTTGTTCCAAAGATGCACAGCCAAACTTTGGCTCTGAATCTGCCGGAGTTTAGAGAGCAACCATTTTGAGTGAGTCTCGTTCCTCGGCCCAAGAAAGAGACTACCAATCCTACTCCAATCAACTGGATAAAAAGCCATTGGAGACAAAACTGTGAAATTGTATCCATCCCTTCCACTTACCCTTGACACAACCCTTGAAACTAAGTAAGGACCATTGTGACCCCATTTATTCCCATCAAATGTAAGTGCAAATTCTTCAATGAACTTATACAACAAAGGATGCCCCTTATCAAAAATCATTACAGCATTATTTAACCTGCTCCAATTTCTTGTTTCAACATCAATAGTTTGAGCCCCAATTACATTTCTTAGCTTCCCAAAACTCTTCAACACTATAACATCAGTATCTAAATAAATCCCACCAAACTTGTACAATAAACCAAGTCTAAGCAAATTTGAGAGGTTCTGACCTATAGAAACTTCCCCTGGATCTATATTACCCTTCATTAAGCTATCAACCCAGGCTTGAGCCAATGTATTTTTAAACAAATAATAGTAATCAGGTGAAATTGCAGTTACCCTTAATCCTTTCTCAAAGAAAGGCTTTAAAACTTGCATTCCTTTTGTTGAATCCATTGAAGTGGACATAATTACTAAACAGCCATTTGGATGTGCTTTGAATAAACTCTCAACAGCTAACTGTTCCCTTTCACCAAAAGATTCAATTGAAGAAATCCAAGTCATAAAAAACCTATACTTACAGGAAGTATTGGATGGTTTAGCTCCAAAAAACTCTTTCATTCTCATTGAGAACTCATTAAATCTTGCCCCCGAACCAAGAACTTTCACCAAAGACTTCTTTTTTCGCCTTCTTCTAGGATGATAAGCCACTGAATTATATGTAAAACTCACAAAGTTTTGATTTTTGCGGGAAATTGTCATCTGGGTGTTTGTTTTTTGAAGTGGGACTTCCTCTTTTACTGCATATATCACAGAAGATGAGAGTTTAGTAGAAGAAGGTAAAGAAACCAACTTTCTTGATTTTCTGGCGACATTTTCAGTTAAAAAGCTAGAGATCTCCGGTGAGGAGTTGGCCGGAACTGGAACTTGAATGTAGAACACAGTGGAACTGTTGTAAGCTAAGAGAAAAAGCAGAAAGCAAGAAATAATTGCATATAAGGACCTTTTAGTCAACTGGAAACTACAAAAATGGTGAAAAAACTGAGACAAACTAGAATTGATAGTCCTCTTTGTATTAGTATTAGTTACACTGTCCATTGTCTTTTCTTGGACATAAAAATGTGTAGTTTTTCATAGCTGATGTCTGAGGTATTTTTTAGCTGTGAGAAAGAGATGAAGGTGAAAGTTGAGGAAGTTGAAGAGCATTTTTTCAGTGGTGGAGGCGGCAAAAAAAAAGTGCAGGAAAATTGAAAGATGGTTTTTTAGGCACTGGAAATTTTTAGAGGTAAAAAAAGATTTTATGGGATGAAAAGTTCTTGGGTTTTGAGCCTCTTTTGTACTTTTGTGAAGTGAGGGAGAAAGAGAGAATGAGAATTAAATGTAGTGCAGTAGTAGAGTTGGGTTGATTGGGTTCTTAGGCTTGGCAGTTGGTTTCCCTCTGCTAGTCCTTTACGTAGAACAACTATATATAGATGTATATATTAAAAATAAATTTTTATTTTTATTTTTTATTTTACGTAGAGATAATTTTTTTTTTCTGTTATACCAATAATATTTATAACTTATTTTAAATTATTTTTTTAACTGTAATAAAATATGCATCAATTAATATGGATATCATAGTAAACTATGCGCTTTATTTATTATTTCTTTTGGTAAAAAATAAGTGATGTTTTGGCTGTTTTCACATACATTAAAAAATCTATCTTTTAACATTAATTAGCAATGAAATTGACCATATCAACATTTATTATCTCTTTACATAAACACTCCTAACACATACTCTAATACTATTTACTCAAAGGAAAAATAATTAATTCAATTCTTAAAATCTAAAAAAATTACTTATTTTGGAGCACAAAAAAAGGTCAAATAATCACTAATTATGGATCGAAAAGAGTATTTTTTCAGGGACGTAAAAAGTTAAAACTTCCAAAATAAAAGTGAATTGAGGGAGTAATACTTAAATAGAATGAGCAATTTCTTTTCAGTTATTGCGGACTGCATTTTCCAATGAATATCTGAAAAGTTAATTTCCTTTACTCTTTTGGTCAAAGCAAGCGCAATTTGCAGTTTTGACTCTTCCCGCTAACGTGATAATAATAGTATTAAACCTGTTTGGGATATAACTACCAATAATGTGGTTTAAGAAGTAAAATTTCTTTTGTAAGTCTTAACAGCACATATTAAAAAGAGCAAGGGAGATCTCCTTGTTGCATAGCTCATGTACTTCTATGTGACGCTCAACAAGTAATCTCACGATCGGACACTCATGTTCCAATATTGTCATCGTATGTTCTTATGAGCAGCAGATATTATATAATATAACACGCGACATAAATATATAAAAAATCATTAAAATTTTAAAATCATAATTTTAAAAGTATAGTGCTTGCGGTTCCATGTGAATGTCCTGTGCTAGAAACATATTCTCAAGAATATTTTGTGTAACGATTATTGTGTATCTAATGAACTGCCCAAGCAAATATTGGAACTTCTCCCTCTTCAACATTTCAAATGATAACATAGTTTTTTTCTTTTTCTGATTTGCGTCAAATTTTTTTATATTGGAGTAAAACGCTCTCTAACAGGATTTGATACTGGGTTTTCTTTAAGTAAATTGTTTTACTAAAAGGCAAATTCTTTATATTTTCACAATATCAATACCTATAAAGACCCAAAACTGTTGACAGAAACTCGAAATGTCCCATGTGAAAACCCAAATTAGAAAATCGTTACTGTTCTCACTTTTCATAATTGATAGGTCGATCTAATCAGGAAGATGGATCCAGTAATAATAATGCCCCTTTTCTAAAAAAAACATAGACATATTTAAAACGTTTCAAATGTATGTCAACTCGTTAAGATAGCTATTATTGATTTAGAGAGCTTTTTTCTTGAGAAAATATGTTACTCCCTCCGCACAATTTACGTAAAACGTTTTCTTACTAAGTTTCAAAAAAAATGATACTTTTATATATTTAGTAATAATTTAACTTTAAATTTTTACTTTTATCTTTAATGAGATAATTTCTACCTACACAAATGTTTGTTTTAGACCATAAATGTCAAAAGTTTTTCCTTATTTCTTAAACGCCGTCTCTAATCAAACGCCTTCACATAAATTGTGACGGACGGAGTATTACATTGTTTCATCAAAAAACATAAAGCCTAGTTAATAAATGAAAAAATGACATTGTATAGCGAATGTAAAAAATAATAGCCGAAAAAGAGTATAAAATATGTATAATTTTTGTATATATATACATTTTGTATGTTATATACAAAAATTATACATTTTTTCGGCTACCATATGAAATTGTTTCTGGCACGAGCTAAAAGTGATAATACCCCTTAATAAATTATGCTGATGAAATATTTTGTACGTGAGGCCAGTAAAGCCTAGTTAATATTTCAATATAAATTCAATATATTATATTCCTTATGGGGAAAAAAAGAATTCCGTTCCTCATCTTACATTATCCTACTTTTTTTCTTGTTTCCCTTTAGGAAGGAAGATATGGTGGACAGTTTAAATGATTGAACTATCCAACATTTCATTAGAAAATATCATCTTATAAATTATCATAATATAGGTGTTTACTTACCGAAAATTACAAATTAGATTCATTAAAAGGAAATTGGTGCCTTAATTTCTTCGAAACAAAATAAAATCTTCTCGTGACATATATTACTTTCTTAAAAGCTGTAGTTGTTTACCTACCTCACTATAAGTTCCAATTAGAAATTTATAATGCTAAAAAATTCACAAGAAATATGATGAAATTGTAATCTACTAATAACATTTAACATAATATCCTTCGTTGTTTATTATTATTATTATTACTATTACTATTATTATTATCATTATTATTATTATTATTATTATTATTATTATTACTATTATTATTATTATTATTATTATTATTATTATCATTACTATTATTATTATTATTATCATTATTATTATTATCATTACTATTACTATTATTATTATTATCATTACTATTATTATTATTACTATTATTATTACTATTATTATTATTATTATTATTATTATTATTATTATTATTATCATTATTATTATTATTATTATTATTATTATTATTATTATTATTACTACTATTATTATTACTACTATTATTATTATTATTACTATTATTATTATTATTATTATTATTATTACTATTACTATTATTATTATCATTATTATTATTATTATTATTATTATTATCATTACTATTATTATTATTATTATTATTATTACTATTACTATTATTATTACTATTATTATTATT